>JAVTVY010050826.1:0-27080 GCA_036873755.1 Hanleya hanleyi
TCAATTCACTCTTTTTGTAGCAATTTCATACTTCAGGACCTATGTTGTCTGCTTTGGAATGTAGAATAACATATAATATAGCCATTTTCCTGGTCCAAATCGGTTATGGACTGAGATCCAGCCTGGACAAATAAATATATCCCATTCACTTAGGTTTGATAAACAAAGGGCCATAACTCTTGAAAATACAACCGAAAGCAGAGAAACTTCACGCTGCACACCTATGGGTCACTGACCACATATCATGCAAATTTCATACTTGTCCATACAATATTAACCGAGATCCAGCCCGGACAAGTCCCAATTCACAAAGATTTGATGAAAAAAGGGCCATATGAAAATATATGCGAAATGTGGAGAAACTTCACGCTGCACAACTACAGGGCACTGACCACATATGCTGCAATTTCATAATTGTCCATACAATATTACCCGAGATACAGCCCGGACAAGTCCCAATTCACAAAGTTTTTAAGAAAAAAAGGGCCGTAACTCTTGAAAATATATGCGAAACGCGGAGAAACTTTACGCTGCACAACCGTGGGACACTGACCACAATTTCATAATTGTCCATACAATATTAACCAAGGGCCATAACCCTTGAAAATTATACCGAAACTCGGAAAAAAAACTCTACGCTGCACAACTACGAGGCACTGGCCACATTCCATGCGAGTTTCAATCCTGTCCATCAAATATTAACCGAGATATTGCGCGGACAAGAAATTCGGACGGACAGACGGACGGACAAAGCGCTCGCTATATGCCCCCCCTCTAGTTGGAGGGGGGCATAACAATAGAAGTTTTTAATACAGGCAATTTATGCACATACATGCATTTCAAGTTGTTTTGCAGAAATTCACAAGAAGTGCAAGGATTGTGCAAACTCCATCCACCTAATTCTGTAAAGAGGAGTTAGTTCATGCAGTAAATTTTCATCTTAAGTATTTAAAGTGATTGTAAACCCGCAAGTAAAGTTTCCATCAAATGAAAGACCATTGGAAACGTTGACGGAGAATATTTTTAGTCATTGTTTTACGATTTTATTACACAGAGTAAACTTCAGATAAAGCATGGGATTCTATGGTGGTCTGTTATGATCATATCTAGGTCCATTGATGTCACACTGCCTTAATATATACATTTTAAACGTTGTATGCACTTTCCAACGCTTGGCGCAAGCTTAAGGTGCATGCGTATATTTCAACGCTTGGCGCAAGCTTAAGGTGCATGTGTATATTTCAACACTTATTCCCTGTTCCAATGTACATGTTTCAACAAAATTGAGAAAATTAAAATGCAAGATTCAAAATGACTTGGCACTCATGAGTTACCATACAAATAGTCAAGTACTTTTTACCTAGTTAGAACAAAATCGCATAAATGAAGTAAAAATAGATGGTCTAGTGGTTCTGCTCTAGTTTTATTCCACTGCTGGATACAATTACTGGATGCTCATTGACCAAATCTTGTGTTGCCGCAAAGCCAATAGTGTATACGGTGATTGCCACACTGGGAATTTTGTTGTTGTTTTTCTTCCGGCTCCTTGTCAATTTGGGAAGATATATTTTAATGAATAAGAGAATAACATGATAGCTTAAATATTGAGGTGAGATTGTTTCTAGTGAAAATTGAATCTGTTTGAAAAAAGGTGACCTTTTGGGACGCCTTGTGAAACTTCTATGTCTACATGTACGGAATAAGAATGTGGCCATTTTCACATCCTGACAGTCACAGGAGCACAAATTCCACCTCAAATTTGGAATAACCTTATGCACAATAATATGGAATTTTGGAATGTCAGAATTCAGATACAAGAAATGCCAGTTTTACTGGCCTTAGTTTACGGGTTATGGTGCAGTGCAAAAGTATAATAACCTTCTCATCCAACAATGGAGCTTCTGGCTGTTACATACAGTATTTCATCAGGGTCTTCCTCATATGAACAGCAGACATGTAGCGGATGATAATCATTCAAGTCACCCTGTTGCACCACAAAGTAGGAAACATCCCCGGGTTTGTGGACTACAAATGCATGGTAGTGGTCGTCAAAGTAATCAGAATTCCACTCTGTACCAAACAGATATGGGCTATTTCCAATGATTAACACTGCTTTCAATTGATCAAACAAAGGAATTTCATCTTTGTTTTCCAACACAACCATCATTCCAACTCTGTACTCTGTGCCACAAATGACTATACGGCTGGCGGTATAGACTTCATCATGTTCAGAGAGACTGTAAATCTTTCCTAGCAGCACGTCCTTGCCTTCAGTGTCTGAAACATTTGCCCTTGTGGCACTGTTGACATAATAGGATTGTTGTGTTTTCCTAGAGCACCACTGGTAACACTGCTTCAGCTGATGTCTTTCAGCGATTGTGAAGCAGATGTCCTTGAAGTTGCAGACAACTCCTGCAACACTTTTCCCAACAGAATGCTTGGCCTCAAACCGCATGCACCAACAATTGATTAGAGGTCCTACATCATTTCGGGGTAATGAATCATGAAGTGGTGTTTTGCAGTCAGATTTGCATCAGGGAACAAATCCAGAAACAATCTATGGTGGTCCTCAATGAGATGCTTCAAGTAATGACACATTCCTTCCGTCACTGATCTGGCAAAGGCAATGTCCATGATACAGCGGAGTCACAAAATCAGTTGCCAATATTGATTTCCTCGTGGCACCATATCACCAATAAGCAGGGGTAGCACCCGCATGAAGCACCACATCTGTGCAGCACTGTTCTTCATAGTACTGTCTGCCGTTTTCAGTGTGCAAGCTGCTAAAGTACATGGTTTGTTTTTTTGATCTGAAAATCCATAGGTGAAGATCAAAATTCTGGCATTCAACAAGTCTAGCGTGAAAACCTTATCCTGATATATGAACTGTGAAAGAACCAATTTGCATTCCCTTTTTCCCACTCCTTCCAAGATGTCATGCATAATATCAGGAGTGAAGTTATCAGTTATCTGAAAATAGCGAGACTTGTTCAATGGGCAGTTACTTTTAATTCCATGTTTGCTCACAGAATCTGGATCACGGGCCAGGGACTCGAGATGCTCCTCGTAGTTGATCTTGTTTCTCATTTGACACAGGTCACCATTCAGATAGTCACTGAAATCCTGACGATATGTCAAACATGTTCGGCATGGGTAATTGGCTAAAAAGCTCTCGACAAAACCACCAGTGCTGTTGGCCCCTAAATTGTCAGCTGCCAGTTGTGTCAATGTTCCTCTCTTACATACTGTTGATCCATTACGGAGCAAAATTTCCATCCCTTTTGCTGATTCAAGTTGAGAAAGTTCATCCATGAAGGGAGCAAGGATAGGACCAAAGCCATATTTATCCCTATCAATGCATGTGAAAAGAGCTAATAAATGTATATTTTGTAATGCAGAATTGTACCGAGGCGGGAGATTTTGAAGAGTGTGGTACAGGCTGCCAACTTTGTGTATCCCTCGTAATCGTCAAAGAATAAGCACAACTGTAAACTGTCTTTTGAAGTGCAAAACAAAGGATGCATTTTGTATTGCCTTCCATCACAGTAATCCCGTTGAATTCCATCTCTAGATTGATGTCCAGCGGCTATTTCCTTCTGAAACTGTGAATCGTTAAGGATCAAACCCAATGTTTCTTTTAATGGAATATACTGGAACGTATCACGGATAACAACTTGTTTTGGCTGACCTGACACAGCATCTGTTCTGGTGTCAAAACGAGTTCCAAGGACTATTGTTTGAGGTTTGATAAGTCCGAGCTCTTCAACAAAGTACTGATCTTGCCTGTAGCGACTTCTACAGGGACCTAAAATGTTTTGAATTCATTCATACTTATTTGTTAATTCTTTAACCTGGTCAGAAGCTGTATCTATGCCAAGCTGTAGGAATACATGATTTGTCTGCATCTTTAGATTGCCGATGGACTGTCCCATTAGACTGTCAGCACTGTCAATAATTTGCCTAACAGATGTGTGAGTCATATTTGTTCTTGACAGCAGTCCTAGAATGAACATCATTGACTGTTTCTTTATCATTGCACTGAAATTGCCATCAATGTCACTATCATACTCTCTGTCCCTTGAACCATTTGAGCCATCAACATCTTCCTCATCACTAGGATTATTATGTGAACCACTTAAAACGTCCACATTATCTGCACCTTCAGCCAGTGACACATGATCATCACCATTATCAACTTGTCCAGCATGAAATTTGTTGATATGATTTCTGAACGAATTAAAACAGCTAAAACGAAATGGGCAGCCACCTTGGTCACAATGCAGAATTAATGACGGTGACTGAATAGTTTGCACACAAAACATCTTAATCCCATACTGTAGCAAAGCAGTAGTTTGACCTGCTGTACCTTCCCATACACTGTCAAAAGAAAGAGTAACAAATTTGATAATTTTTTATAGAACTTAACATTTCAGGTTAACCATACCTATTTCATTTTTATCGAGCCCATAGCGTCAGCTGCGTAAAGCTTGATATAGGTGCACGATTGTGTTTATCTGTCTATCAAGATTTTGGACTTCGAAACTTTCCTCTGCTGAATAAATGAAGGATACCATTTGCTTCAATTCCACATAATATGATGATTTACCCTAAAAGCTATTGCACAACATATTATCTTGTGTGCACACATTCAAGTTAAATGATTTATGACCTACATGTAACTATGTTAAAACAGAGTTTTAATCAGTTTGTGGTGTCCCAGTCTTTATTAGGCCAGTGCAAATTAATTCTATGTTTCTCGTCAGGACAGCTTTTCAAATCAATGAGGGAAGGCAAAAAACACAACACAGAAACAAGAACACGGACAAAATGGACTTTTTCCCCCAAAATTTTTCAACACTCGGGAATAGTTTTCTGACATACATAATAACAAACTATAACAACATATTTAAACAATTTATTAAATGTTCAATGAAATTAAACTACTTAAAACATAGACCCCAGCGGTCCAAGTCATCAATGGTTTTTTTTTTCAAATGAGGTGGGCAGGTGTTTGTTTTATTATTATTTTTTCTTTTGGCCTACATATTATATTCAAAAACTTCTCTGTTTTATATATTTTTAAGAGAAAATTTAAAAGAAAACAATTACATTTTGAATGTTACACATGGCCCATGGGATGAAAGAAATAACTAGAGCCGGCTAGATTTAACTCCTCTGACGAATCTCCGTTGGTAACGCATTGAGCGTCAGTGCAACAACAACAATGATGATATTTGCCTAAAGATTACAGAATGATTGGCCATTTTTACACCATCGTCAATTAATATTATTTTCTGCCAAATGGATGCAACAATTATTATGTACGAGACAAACCTTCGCAAGCCGATTTCCCCCCCCCCCCCCTGGAATATGGTGGAATAGATGTGGCCAAAGATGTCAGACTACCCTCTCGCATCGCCAGATCTAGATCGGAAGTTTAGCGATAAGACATCCGAGAACTACCGAAAGAAGCGATCTTCGCTGCCCACATGTTATGAAAACTTTATCGGATGTTGCGCTTCCGTAGTTTGATGATAAAGAAGTTTGGAACTTTCCTATTCCATTTTATAAGTCCAACGACATACAAATATGACGAGGAATAATCGCCAACGTTTATGTGAATTTTCAAAATAGTAAATATTTTGGGATTTTAAATTTTTGGGGAAATTTCTTCCAGAAAATTGGGAAAAGATCCTTCGAGACCATTCTAGTTTAAGTACAAGCCATCCCACCAAAATGAGGGGGGGGGGGGTCACCCTTCTTTATCCAGCAAGTTACTGATATCCACTATATTGTAAAATAGGCAATTAATCGTGTATTATAGTTAGCTTCATTTTGTAATGTAGCTCAATCCACCCAGTTATAATGAAGACGCTGTAAAATAACGACATTTAAATCAAGAAATAGTTCATCTGTACCCTGTCAACAAAAGAACATGACTGCGACCATCCATGCATGACAACACATTTGTGTGATCACCTGATATCTGCGAAAATAATTCTCAGTACCCTGCAAAATCTACTGTGAGGAAGATGCCATCAAGACTGTTCAAGTATATGGCCTGCAGCCTAACGCGAAATTGACATGACGTCCCCAAGAAACAGCAAGGCTAAACGATGTGAACTTTCAGCTTTGGATGGTTCTCACGATTGAAAAGGCAGGCATTCATTTCACTGGCTGTCAGTTTAGCATCCATGTCCCCACATCGATTAAATTTGGGAAGAGTGTGTACCAGGGGTGATAACGGAGCGTAATAAATATCACTGAAGCTACAATCAATTATCAGTCATACTGTGGCTGCCAGGAAGGAATCCTGTCAAACACATTAACTATACCTGCACGACATCATTTAACCCAGAAACTCTGGTTGTGATAGGTGAATATAGGTAAGGGGGCGTGGCATTCCTAACTGCAGCAGTAGAGGCTCAGTCTATGCAATCAGAATTCGCAAATGATAAATCCTCAGTGTTTCGACACATGAGGAAGAAGGCGGTAGTTAAATGGCAACGGCGGTTGGAAAACTCCACAAAGGTAAGCTGTGTACAGGCTGTGATCAAGAAGACCAACACCAGAAAGTTTTTCCATAAACACAGAGGAAGAGAACAAAGCTGCCTGAACCAGATCCTCAGTGGTCATATCAAACTGAAACATCATCGGGTGAAGCTGAACATCAGCTTAAAGTCAGCAGACTGCAGTGTCTGCAATATGCCTGAGACAGTACATCATTATGTCTTCCAGTGCTCGAGATTTGAGGAAGAACGTGATTCTCTGATGGACATAGTGAATCAGACTCTGTGTCTTTCCAACAGTGTGAAAGGATCTATTGTGGGGGAGATCAACCTACAGGTGCTAAGTGGGCACAGTGAGGTCCTCTCAAGGGAGCACAATTCTAAGATAGTGGGAGCATTCTGTGACTACCTGGGAAAGACCTACCCTCCCTAGAACATGTATTTAAATTAGTCGCATCAGCTGTGCCACCCGTATAAGGATTGTAAATATCATTACCCTGTTTCTCCAGTTGATAATGTACATAGTATTTCTATCTACCTTACCACTGTATATTGTATGTCTCTTTTCTTTTTTTCTTTTTCTTTTTTTGTTTGTTTTTTTTTGTTTGTTTTATGTTTTTTCTGTTTTTTTGCCCTACTCTGCATCAATGAGTCTGACAACACATATTGATCGATCGAATACCGCCCGCCGTCTACTTTCTCAAGCATAAGAGAACAAACAGCATTTTGGGAATATAGCACCATGTGATTTTTTCTTGTAGCATCAGTAAAAAATACCCATCGAGTTAAGAGTGGATTTACAGATAAACAACAACAATGACCTTCGCTATTTTGATCTCGTGACCTTTCTGATCACGTGAATAAACACACATCGTTATTGGTTTAAAACCAAAATGGATCCATTTCTTGATGACGCGAGTCAAAAGGTCAATCCCATTCTGCGCATGTCCCTGTAAACTATGGAGAAAGAAACAACGGTTTTGTTGACAAAATCCGTGTTTGATGGCAGATTCCATCTAATTAAAGGAGTCATTAGGTGGCTGTCATAGTGCTGGAGATGCCAAATCATATTATTTATTCGATAAAATGCTTTTTGTGCCTCTGTCTCAATTCCCCACGCCGTGCAGTTAAAGATCTCGAGCGACTGACTTCTTATTTATTTTTTTATTTTTCGATTTGTATAAGTGATTCGGGCTAGGGGATCAGCAACAACAACCAAAAAACAAAATAAAATAGATTCCTTAGCCGATGTTTTCGGGCTAGACATCATTCTGTCCCTGCACAACAGTTAGACAGATAAGTAGGGGGGACGGGGGGAAGTCCTACAATGAGATTTGTCTGCAATGCCATCAACTGCCTACACGCCTGGCAGCCTGGCAAATTATACATCATGTTGTTGTTGTTTTCGAACTTCCATGTTCAACCAGAGAATCAACAGCCAGCAGAGAAACTCTTTCGACCAGCTGGGAACAAATTGTCTTTTCCTTTTTGTTTCGTTCTTTTGTCGACGATCAACAGATTCATACGGTCTCGATTTTTTAGTTACTGACGATCAGGCACCCACGTTCAAATCGTAAGTACTGTTCCATGAGGAGTGATGATCGTAAACGAACAACGTAAACATGGGTGACATCTATCCCATAATACTATTATTGCTTTGCACATGCGGACGGCGGACAAATAGAGCAAAACACGCGGGTTCCCGATATAATATTTATGCGCGAACAACTGTTTACTTCTAATTATACGGCAGACAGGAACCTTGTCCATAATGCAACCCGAAAATAATAACTGAATGGAATTTATTTCACTTCTTTCACAGACTATTGGTTACGACGAATAAACGATGCTACGACTCCAGATTAAACTTAAATATATTAACTTGCGCCAAGGTATTAGCTGACGGGGAAAATATGGTTGCCCATCGGACAATGTCGCACAAAACTATTAAACTGAAATTTACTTCCCCGACGGCAAATTTTACTGGTCTCTAGTCGATTCCGCTAGCCCAAGGTCATAACATACAATTATTTATCATCTCGATGAATGCTCTGTTAAATAAATTGAGAAGGCTGAGAATATAAACAGAAATAAAGTTATCTATCTATCTATAAACCATTATGCGGCACGGTACCCGGGTTATCACAGCGCCCTCTCAGACGTCAGTAACGCGTCAAAATCTCTGTCCATCCTCTGAAAGTTTGCCGAGTATAAATACATCTTGAAGTGCAGATGACAAACTAGAAAGAGTAGATGAATATCTCAATGGTATTTCAGTTCTATGATCGCCTTCATAAAGGATAAATCATAGGTCTGTATGCACTTACTGTGACTTCAATGGCGTCTTCTAATATGTGCAGACGACGCTTCACACTATTCGCGCCAGGAAGTGACGAATAATGAAATTTGACCAATCAAAATGTTTGTTACATAACACTTTGAAGTGTTAGGTGCATCTGTTCGTCAGTGTTACATTACGACACTATAAGTGTTGATTTAACACTTCTGTTAACACTCTAAGTGTTGAAAACTATATGCAACACTTATAAGTGTAACGAATCCAACACTTTCGTTTTAAGCGTGTACATGTTTTAATGCATTAGTTTACTGAGTTTTTGAATTGAATACTTTGAATTTTGTTCGATCGTCGCTATATAGCTTAAATATTGCTGAACGCGACATTAAACCTTAATTCTCTCTCTTTCCAGATTGGTGCATGTATTCTATTGCATTTGTGACACCCTATAATTTGGTTTTGTCTGGATATATGAATTTGTACATTTTTAGGATTTTCACTCGGACGCATAAAGCGGCTATATCGGACTTTAAAAAGGTTATCCGTGTTCATCCGTGGCCGCCAAGGTTTTCATCCAATCAGGGAAACTGGTTCGGTCATGCCTTCAAAGTTTCTTGATGTAGCGATGATCTGTATAAAGTTCCACACTGAACAGCGAAATGGTATCTGAAATACACAAGATTAATGATTTCGCATAAATTAAAGATGGCCGCCAAAGTATTGACCAAATTCAATAGGGTTGTGAGTCACGAACATATGGATGTGCACTGCAAGTTTGATGTGCTTAGGGTAAGTCGTTCTAAAGATATCTTGGCAACGCGAAAGCCCTGACGGACAGGGTAAAAATGGAATTGTCCAAGCTTTGAAGACTTGGTATTCGACCTAATACTGTTTTCGAAATGATATATTAAAATGAAATATTTTATTGTTGCTAACACGGTCCGGATTCACTGTAGTTTGTGTGAACAGATTCAAAGTTTTTTTATCTGCTAATCACAGGGCCCGATATAAGACAGACAATCACAAAATATACATTTGATTCACTTGATTTGATGAATGAACGAAGTCAATTAATGGCTTTACTAAAAAGCAATGCCAAGAAAGCTCAATCTCAATCCCATAAACAAGGAGAAGTGGATAATGAATTGATAATATGAATATATGAATATGAATATGAATATACTTTCTTTTTCATGCAAGTTGAAGGGAGGCTGTTGTTTGACCTAAAAAATAGATATAACGTCATAAGGTGGCATACTTTGGAAGTAATACTTAAAGGGAACGTAAACTCTGGTGAAACTTGCATGGCCAGTTAAAGCTTTTTCCTCATAGAATCCAAATCGTTGATCAGATATTTTTTTACAATTTTTTCAAAGCAGTGCTAAACGTCTTAACTTCGTTACACTGGACGAACATAGAGGCCTCCATGTTCGAAGAATCGTGACGTCAGTGGACACTAGTTCTTCTGCCTCTGGAGGTAAAAACGCGTCAATTTGCAGAGGTGCAGTATTCGAGACCGTAGCTTACAAACATGAACGAGGATGACAGTGCGACGTGTCGGGATTACCTGGTACATTGTGACAGCCAAATGCAGAGCAGCCCGGCATCGTAGAATATCTGTTAGAATCAGGCTGTATTCTACATCAAAGCTAATCGATAACATTGCCTCTGTTAGTCAGGGAACGGATGAGTGCATGAAAACGACCATATTCGGCCATGTTATCTCGACACAGAGAATGTCCGATGACGTAGGAGATTATCGGCACAACTGAATTTTACGCTTTCCCATTGGATAAAAATCCTCCCCAAAACAAACATGGCGGCGCCCCCAAGAAATTCCAAATCACGGTATTTTCTATGTTTGCGTCTGTCTCATTCATTGGAAAAAAAATGAGAAAAAATATTTGTCACGATTTTTTAAATCTATCGGGATTGTTGTATAATTCCCGCGGTGTTTTACCGCAGAGTTTATGTTCCCTTTAAATATATGCTAATACAGATGTTAAAGTAGCCGACTTGTTTCAAATACATCGGCTCTCGACTGTGTAATATGTACGGCACCATAGTTCACAGGTTACAGTCAATATAATTGCATTGCTGATATTATATGACATTAGCCTAATTGGTTCAGAGCCTCGCGGTATGACACGTGAGCTCGCTGTTTTGGAACCTCGCCTTGATTTGGCGCCGATAATATTCTAACTTAGCTTGTTAATTTCATTCAGTTAGTTTTTCATGAGTTCACGGGTTCTGTGCCATCGATTTTGCCGGGTTAAAGTTGCTGCATTCTGTTTGATTTAAAAATAAATTTGTGACCGATTCTGACACGTTCCAGCAGTGACCAATATTAATATGACCAATGGGGCGTGGTTAAAAAGAATGACATTTGTCAGTACATTCCTGATTAGTTTAAATACATTGTTGTGGATTAACATTCTGGCGTGAAAATTATAAAAGATCAATGTTACCATATTATGCTGATAAACTGACTCATCGAGCGCCGATTATTGACCCGTGCCAACAATGAATATTAATATGGAATTTGAGGCGTGGCTAAGGGAGAAAGGCAATTGACAACTGCCTTAGATACACAGATAATGCAGCAAATGTATTACATAAATGGCAATTTTCCAAGCCGTCCATGGCCGAGTGAAAACTCTATACCATCTATATAAATTCAGTATATTTTTTTACACTATTGACAAAGACACGACATGGACAGTAATCATTGTAATAAAAATGGGAAATGAGCATTAGATACTGACAAGGACCGTAAAGGAAAAATTGTAAAAAACAAAATATAGCCGGACTACCCAACACAACAATGCAGCGAAAGTAATATGTATACCAATTATCTCCCTTGCTTTAGAGATGGCGCTGCAAGGAACGGAGCGTTGTCATACGGGGAATATCGACCTGCCATTTGCAATTTCGGGGAGAATAGCAAATCATGAGGGAACAGTTGTGTTGGAATGTTCATCGACTTCAATCAATCAATTGTTTATTGCTCGACTTTGCATTTACAAAGTATGGCATTAACAAAACTATACAAAAACAGACAAACATAAAGCCGGCAAAATACTACGATGTGCATCATGTACATTGACAAAACTACAATAAACATATTTACAAACGGCATATATTAGTGGGACTCACTGTGAGGTGCTCAGCTAATTCAATTCAATTCAATTCACTTTATTGTACCAACACCCAACATAGGGCAGTGCACAAATTACTCTAACACAATAACTCAACAACAGAATAATAGGACTAGAATGAAGACTAGATCATGGAACTATACATGTATGCTAGAATGGAACACTTATGTAACCTTATGAAAATTTTGTATATATACACAGGCCTACACATGTACATGTAGCAGAAAATATATACCCGTACTACAATATACTGTTTTACTGAAGAGCTGCAACACGTATTCGGTTGAACTCTGCTATATGATGACATATAATATTACATAATATAGGGACCTCATTACGAAAGATGTACAAGAATCTCTCCATATCTCCCAGAGCAAGAAACTCCCTCTCTTTGTCTATAATTGAGGAGAACAGAAACTGTCGCTTAGACGAGTATTTGTGACATTGTATAATAAAGTGAAACTCATCTTCAACACAGTTGGGGCAGAATGGACAGTATCTATTCTCTGGAGCGATTGAAGTGTATCTACCCTTTTCAATCATTAGACTATGGTTACTTAAACGGAGCCTGCTAAAGGTTTGTCGATATTTAAAACAAGCAGTGTGTAACAAGTATGGTTCAGTTTCTATTACTGATTTTACCTTGCGATATGTTCTTAATTTATTACCACTGCCTTTATTGACATTGTCATTAAAAAGAAGTTGTATAAAATGATTAGTCACAAGATCTGCTGTTTTCTCTTTACTTGACACTAGTTTCACAGATAGTGGGGTAGTCTGTGATATTGTGATGTTCCAGTTATCTAACTCCTCATATAGTTTTTACCCCTCGGGCAGATTCTGCCCGAGCGGTATTGTCGTTGCCTCCGTCGTCCGTCCGTCCGTCTGTCCATAATATCATTGTAAACACATTATCTCAAAAAGTCCTTCACGTACAACAATGAAACTTCATACAGTTGTTTAATACAGCCAGTACCAGAAGCCTATTCAAAGTCGGTGTAATCGGATGTGTTTTTCAGGAGTTATGCCCCTTTATACATGTCTGGCTGTTTTTATCCTTGTAAACACATTATCTCAAAAAGTCCTTCACTCACAACAATGAAACTTCATACATTTGTTTAATGCAGCTAGTACCAGAAGCCTATTCAAAGTCGGTGTAATCGGATGTGTTTTTCAGGAGTTATGCCCCTTTATACATGTCTGTTGGTCCATATCCTTGTAAACACATTATCTCAAAAAGTCCTTCACTCACAACAATGAAACTTCATACAGTTGTTTAATACAACCTGTACCAGAAGCCTATTGAAAGTCGGTGCCATTGGATGTGTTTTTCAGGAGTTATGCCCCTTTATACATGTCTGTCTGTTTTTATCCTTGTAAACACATTATCTCAAAAAGTCCTTCACTCACAACAATGAAACTTCATACAGTTGTTTAATACAGCCAGTACCAGAAGCCTATTGGAAGTCGGTGTAATCGGATGTGTTTTTCAGGAGTTCTGCCCCTTTATACATGTCTGTTGGTCCATATCCCTTGTAAACACATTATCTCAAAAAGTCCTTCACTCACAACAATGAAACTTAATACAGTTGTTTAATACAGCCAATACCAGAAGCCTATTGAAAGTCGGTGCCATGGGATGTGTTTTTCAGGAGTTCACACGGCTGTGAATAGACAGTAATCGTTCGACTACATCTACTATAGGTAATCACTGCTCTATTGCTATATTGTTTTGTCTGTCTATGATCTATATCATACAGGTAAAATTATGCCCACCCCAAATATGTGAGTTGTTGGGGTCAGAAACATGATTTCCACAATTGCTCTGGGCCCGGCCCGAGGGGTCCCGATGGCGACAGCCACATGTTTAATATTACTAAGCCAACAACTTTTGTTATTGGATGATAGAGTCTGAGTTTGACAAGCCCTATATGCATGGGAGATAAGTCTGCTTGTTTGGCACAATGATAACCTGTGTTGATATTTCGTAACGGCAGTAAGAATATCTCTTAGTAAAGGATATTCTCCTAATTCAGCTCTAACAGCCCAGTTAGAAGCTCTTTTATTGACACCGAGTATGTATTTGCAGAATTTTATGTGTACAGCCTCCACTGCCAACCTGTCATAGTGAAAGAAGGACTTGAGGGAGGCTGACCACACTTCACAACAATACAATAATACAGGTTTAATGACATGGTGGAATAGTTTGAGACTGACTTTAACAGGTGGACCATGTTTTAGAATGGTGTGATATAGGTGATTAAGGCACTTCATACCTTTCTTTTGCAGTTGTTGAACTGCACTTGTGAAGGTACCTCTGCTGCTGATAAGCAGGCCAAGGTAGTTAAATTCGACCACGTTATTAAGCGATACAGTTCCCAGGTTGAAAGATGGGGCAGGTTTCTTTAGGGTGCCTTTACTTATAGTCATAGTTACAGTTTTGTCTATGTTAATAGGTAGGAAGTTAGACAATGAGTAATTTGATAGGCAGTCCAGACTATGCTGAAGTCCTGTAGGGGATTCAGAAAATAAAACCAAATCGTCTGCGAACAGTAGATGATTTAACCTGATGGAATCTAATTCCACGGGGTCACATCTGCTATTAAATACATCCTTAATGTCATCAATAAATATATTAAAAAATGTAGGGGAGAGGCTGCACCCTTGACGGACGCCTCTATGTGAGTGAATTGTGGGTGAAAGACCCTTTGATGTAATTACGCGGTACGAAACGTTATCATACATAGACTTGATCACTTTGAGACTATTCCCAGTGATACCTTTTCTTTTGAGTTTTTCAATCAGAAGGGAATGATCTGTCCTGTCAAA
Organism: Hanleya hanleyi; assembly: GCA_036873755.1. Taxonomy (NCBI): domain Eukaryota; kingdom Metazoa; phylum Mollusca; class Polyplacophora; order Lepidopleurida; family Hanleyidae; genus Hanleya; species Hanleya hanleyi. Next base: position 14,793 of record JAVTVY010050826.1, read on the forward strand.
AGCTTTTTGAAAATCTACAAAGGCAAAGTACAAACGCTTATTTTTAGATAAATATGATTGTTTTTAATATGAAAATATTATCACTTGTCCTGTGATCAGACCTGAAACCACCTTGATTTATGCTCAGTGGGTTCTGTGCCTCTAGAAAATTTGTTATTCGAATGTTCAACACTTTGTTGAATAGTTTACTAAGAGAGCTGCATAGGGCAATTCCTCTGTAATTATTAGCATCATATTTACTGCCTTTTTTGTAAAGGGGCTTAATAATGGATGAACACCAAGCTTCCGGATATTCACCACTGTCCAGTATTATGTTAAAATGTCTACTTATATGGTCGATCAGATAAGGAGCAACACATTTCAATAATTCATTTGGGATAGTGTCCTGTCCTGCAGCTTTTTTTGATTTCAGGGTCTTTGCAACCTTCAAGATCTCTTGTGGACTGATTGGAAAGTTTATAGTGCAAGTCTCATCCTGAGAACTATCACATGGTAGTGATGTAACTGATGTATTGATATGACTAGCATTCAGATTTTGAAAATGTTCAAAACATTCATCAGGATCCAGAGCACATGTGTCATCAGTGCTCCGGAGGGATTTAATTAGTCGCCAATAAGGAGCTGGGTTATCCTCCTGCATACTATCAAGTTTATCCGTCATTTCTTTGAAAAAAGACTTGTATTTATATTTAACTAACTTCTTATATTGTTTTTTGGCACTGAAATATTTAACTGCATATTTGGAGTAATTTTGAGAAATCTTCATAAGTTTGAAGGTGTCATCCATTATTGTTTTATAATGTCTACAGTCTTGGTCAAACCATTTATTCTTTCTCCTTTTGTGACCTTTTCTATGATATAATTTTCGAAGGCTAGAAAGTGTAATGTGATTTAGAATATCAGCAAACTGGTTGGTGGCATAGTTTGCTGCAGAATTATCATTATCCGATTTGTATGGTGTCATAAGATACTGGTTTAAAATAGTCTTAATTGCCGGATTTTGCAAAACACTGCTAACCTTGCATGCACTATCACTATCCCAGACAAGTTTATATTTTAAAGGTTCAAACTTATTTTGTGTAAACTCTCTAGGTTTATCTTGTACCTGTATTTTACATTGAATTTGACAATGATCACTTAAACTGGTGAGGTCTTTAACCTGCATATAAAAAACATGAGAAAACATGGTGTCGGACACTAAAATGTAGTCCACAGAACTCCGACCATTCCATGTAAAACAGGTGAAATCACCAAACAAATCTCCAATAATACGACCATTAAGAATCCTCATTTTAAAAGATACACAAAAATCAATGAGTTTTCTACCAAATGGTTTAACTGTGGAGTCTCTGTTGTATCTGGGTCTTGCCGAGTCTATCGTATATGTATCCGGTAGTGGTAAGTGAAGATCACTGTCCCCAGTTACATAGTCACTCACTCAATAAGCCTGTACGCGAATTAAAGTCGCCACCGAGTACAACATAGCAGTTGGTGGCAAGGGAACACATATCTTTTTCCATTAACTGAAATGCCTCTTCAGTATCTGGTCTGGACCAAATAGGAGAGTTCTCAGGTGGAATGTAGACAGAACCAAACAGAATATCGGCATCAAGGCGAAATACAGACCCCTTGACCCTTACCCACAACACAAATGGGTTGGAACCCTTGATCAGAGTAATGTATTTATGGAATTCACTCTTATAGTAGAATATTATTCCACCTTTGGTATCCTCCACAGATCGACATAGTTCCAGGTATCGATACCCGTCAGTAGTATACAAAGGCTAAATTGGCGTAATAGCGCCTCACTGCGCATGCGCAGAACCTTGTGTGACGTCATAAGTGTGTTTGTGCGCATGCGTGATGTGTGGGAGGTGGGTACAAGATGGCCGCGAGTGTCATGTGTGGGAGGTGGGTACAAGATGGCCGCGAGTGTGAGTGAGTGCAAGATGTGGGAGGTGGGTACAAGATGGCCGCGAGTGTCATGATGTGGGAGGTGGGTACAAGATGGCCGCGAGTGTGAGTGAGATGTGGGAGGTGGGTACAAGATGGCCGCCAGTGTGAGTGAGATGTGGGAGGTGGGTACAAGATGGCCGCCAGTGAGTGGAAGATGTGGGAGGTGGGTACAAGATGGCCGCCAGTGTGAGTGAGATGTGGGAGGTGGGTACAAGATGGCCGCGAGTGTGATTTGGTGGGAGGTGGGTACAAGATGGCCGCCAGTGTCAGTGAGATGTGGGAGGTGGGTACAAGATGGCCGCGAGTAGTAAAATGTATAAAAGGAGTCGATTTTTAGGGAAAGGGTGTATTCAATCTGACTTACCTGACCTGACTTGATCAGCCAGCCAGCCAGCCAGCCCTCCTACCTGCCTAGCCGCTTGTAATAATACTTTTACACCGTAGCAGTTGCTCACCAGCCTGGAGCCCATAGTCATGGCGTCATTATCATTATTTTTAGTCAGGCTTGCAAAGTACCGTGTTCGTCTGATTGAAGAGATGCGGAATGTGGGTGAATTATGTGATTTCCTTATGCAGGAGGAAAACATACTACTGGAACAGCGCGCCGAAGAAATCATGGCGGAGAAAACGACTTCAGCCCAAAACACAGCCCTCATCGATGATGTACCGCAGTTTACCTACTATGGATGTCTAGCCTTCATGGCGGGATTGAGGATGGCGGGAAATGACGAACTAGCAGATCTACTTGAAGCCCACGATGACGACGTTATACAAGATGCTGATGTGTTAGTAATGGATACCACTACTAAACAGCGTACTACAGCTAGCAAACGTGCGTACACTACCCCAGAGGCGAGTACTACACCTGCCAAACGCGTTTCACGCTCCAAACGCCCCCGACTAACACCGTTAGTTATACCTGAGTCAGTAGTTGTACCCCAGCAAGTGCCTGTGAAACAACAGGTAGAACTTCCTCTGTCTGTCCAGGAGATTAATAATCTGATCCAGCAAGCTTACCAGGCAGCCCACAGGGACATTTGGGAGCTCTCACCTTATTTGACAGTGAGTGTGAAAGACGCAGAATTGCATTTGAATGCGGCGGGCTTTGGCGACAAACCCGGTAAGCATATTGCCCTGAACTTAGAGAGCTGGCAAAAACTGCAGACCCTTGATTACGCCATCGATGCAGTTATTCGCGACGACGGGCGTGATGAAGCGAAATTTCATGTGGGTGACGACATTTATGTGAGCTGTGCTTATTACAACGATGAGCTGCTCGTTCATATTCGTAAATGGCGTATGCAGTTAGATACGCAACAGCTCGTACCTTGTCCTCAGGGTGTCACTTTCAAATTAACAGCCTGGCGGAAGTTACAGAGTCTCGCAAGTTCCATTGGTTCAGCTCTGGTCTACCAGGTGTCTCACTATATTTACCTGAAGTACATCGATACAGTCTTGCAGCTCATCAGACCTAAAATTCCACAGGACACTCCAGTACCTTCATACGCAATGATCACTGAAGCACTGGAGGCCGTGACGGAGACGGAAATTGCCCTGGGAGTTGAAGCGGGTTGCCTGTCCAAAATTCCACGTGAAGAAATTATAACATACATTTACGTGCACCAAGGACGGAAAGCTGATGATGAATTCAAACGAGTCTTGATGGCGAACTATTGAGAACAAGTGTTGAACAGAACATTTATTACCATACACCTTCATTGAAGTGGCTTGAGAGCGTATAATTGTTATTCAAATTTCAGAGTTTTTTTACTGTTAATTGTATTAAAAACATTCAATATATGATGAATTTAAACAAGTCTTGATGGTCAACTATTGAGAACAAGTGTTGAACAGAACATTTATTACCATACACCTTCATTGAAGTGGTTTGAGAGCGTATAATTGTATTAAAAACATTCAATATTCAGATATAATTGTATTAAATTCAATACCCTTGTGAATACGTTCATTCTATTTGTGTTAATAAAAAATAGTAGACGAAAATTACAAAAATGCTTAGTGTTCATTCTTTTGTTCCCTAGTTCCAATACGTGTATTTTCATACCTTTAGGCCGTCGCGCATGCGCAGAATCACCCTAATTCAACCTTCCACCCAGTCCATTAGATAGCCCTTCAACCTTATCAAAAGTATCACAAAAAGTATCACGTCACTATGAATATCTAGCTGAGATTTCTCTTCTATATCTCCCATTATAACCTTATCAAAAGTATCACGTACCAATGAATATCTAGCAGAAAAAAATTTTTTGGCTATCCCCAGCTCCAAAAAGGCTATTTTTATACCCCTTCACTGCCGCGCATGCGCAGAAGGGTGATAGTTCAATCCCATACCCAGTGCATCAGATGCCCCTTCACCTAAGCTTCAATTTGATACCTCACTCGACCCCATTGGTCCATTAGGGGCTTCCCTAGATTGGCTATTCCATCAACCTTCCCTCCTCCCGACCCCGCCCCCTTTTTCCCTGCCTTGTTTTCAATATTTAATTGTTAAAAAACATAGAAAATGAAAAAGTTTTTTTTGGGTTCCATTTTAATCTTTTTTTCCTTGTTTTTAAAATAAAAAAAAAATTTTGGCCATGCCATCAACCTTCCCTCCCCCCTTGTCCCCCCTTCCAATTCCCCTTTTTCCGTTTTTTCAATATTTAATTGTTAAAAAATTGAAAAAATTGAATTTTTTTCTTTGGGGATAACAATGATGGGGTCTGATGTTAATTTTTGTGCTTTTTAGAAGTTTCCTCTTCCGGGGAAGATGGTTGGCCCTGAAAAGGGCCGTTAGTGTTACACCACCACACTTACGCACGGTAGATTCTCTTTATCCCTCCTACATGTTTCCGGCAAATTGGACATTTTATTTTGAGATGGTTCTCGCCGGCCTCAGTGCAATGGCACATGTCTCCTACACACGTCAGTGTCACCCAACAACCCGCACATAGGCATAAATGACCGCATGGCAAAACAGCAAACTCGCTTTCGTCATCTGTACATATGCTACAGCGTGATATTTTCTGCTCTTTATCCAGTTGTTCGTTTTGTCTGTGAATCTCCTCGTCCATTTTAATCAGGTCTTCTTTCAGTCCATTAATCAAGTTGTTCAGGCGGGTTACCTGGGCTTCACACCCAGAGCATTGTTGTGGCGGAGTTTCGGCGGTAGTTGAAATCATTGGAATTTCACCAGGCGTTGTCGTTGGCCCACGTCTACTATTTAACCATGGCAGTTCATCTTGTTGTTCCTCATCAGTTGTGTCATCATCGGGTTCTTGTATGGTCTCCATCGTGCTTATTTCTGCGTCATGTGCATCCCTTAGTCTTTCCAATTGTGCATTTTCTTCGACAGTTCGCCGGAGTTCTTCTAATTCTTCTGTACTGCGTGTTAAGATGGTTGTTTCGTCTTCCAATTCCCTTTGAAAACTGGTGGTTACCATCATTCCATCATTTTCCTGAACGCTAACCAGCTCTCTGTGTTCTGTAGCGGCAGCAGCATTTCTCGGGTCCCTAGCGGGGTGATGTGTAAACAGCGCACGTCTTGTTGAATTCATGATTGTATGGGTGAATAAATGTCACAATATACACGTATTTATACTTTTAGTGGGCTGTGGGAGGTGGGTACAACATGTCCGCCAAGTGTCAGTGAGTGTAAGATGTGGGAGGTGGGACAACATGGCCGCCAGTGTCAGTGAGTGCAAGCTGTGGGAGGTGGGTACAACATGGCCGCCAGTGTCAGTGAGTGCAAGCTGTGGGAGGTGGGTACAACATGGCCGCCAAGTGTCAGTGAGTACAAGATATGCATGGCCGCCAAGTGTGAGTGAGTGCAAGCTATGCTCACTGTATATGAGTGTGCTTTGTTATCATTGTTCAAGCATAAAAATTTCCTATTTTTTTCCATAAATCCGTTACAATTTTCTCGGAATTATGATAAGACTAATCCATAGTGTACACGTATTTTTTTTTAGCCAGGAAAATTAAATTATTTCCAATGTACCTGGGTTTTAGACTACCGTACACTAACTTTATGATTTTTAAAATGCCTAAAAATTAATAAAATAACCATATATTCTAGCGTTAGGTTGTTAAATTTTTAAATATAACACTAATGAATTGCCTGAGTTTAACTTGTAATAAAATTTACAGGTGCCCTGACATTTATTGTAAAATCAAAAGCTGTTTATAATTGTTAAACAAACACAAATATATTTTTTCTTCAGCAGCGTAGCACACGATACAACCAGAGTGTTTTCGCTGCGCGTGCGCGCGTGTCTTACACTATAAATACCACATTTTTTAATTATTCACAATTAATCTGAGTGCTCAGTCATGGATTCACCCTTGGCTCAACTCATGGATATTGACAACACATCAGATTTGTTCACAAATCATGATAATCAAGTACAACGCTTCGACAGTATCATGAATTTGGTACACGATGAACCCCCATTAGATGATATAATCAACCACTTATTCTCACCTTTACCTGAACCCCAGAACTACCCTGCACCAACTCATTGTGAACATCCTCCAGAAACATCGCCGCTGGATAATTTCTTCGCCTTGACAACAACCACACCGGATGTTACTCCAGATGTAGACCAAAGTTTTGATGATATAGACGAGATGTTACAAACCATGTTAAAACCCCCAGAACCAGAGACGACAGAAGATGGAACCGATTCAAATGCCTCCTATGATTCCGGAGAAGAACAACAACAAGCACCAGATGACAAGGCCAAGAACAGGGGAGAAGAAACACAGAAAAAAGATTTAAGAAGGCTGAGGCCAGACGTCGGAGAAAAGAGAAAAGATACCAGATTGAGGAGAAATAGGCCACATCAAGACAGGAAAAACAGAAAAGATGTGAGAACAAAGAGGCTAAGAGACAGGAAAATAAGCCCAGAAAAACAAATCCAAGACGAAATCAATTATGTATGGACATTAACAACAACAACAGTCGGACGGACCACAGAACGTCAAAGAGATTTGTATATCCATTGTGTAGAATGCGCGAATCCATTTTCCAAATTCGCTATATTCCCTTGTGGGCACCAGGGTATGTGTGAAAGCTGCATCAACCACCACGCTAAGATACCATCGTGTGCAGAGGCGAATAAACCGATAGTTTGTCAATTGCTTCCTTTGACGTGTCCTGTGTGCGCTCAGAGAAGAAGACAACAGACCTTGTCAACAACGATGTAATATGGCTATATTACATATTCCAACGGTTTTTGTAAAAACCACCCAGCTGTTCCGAAAGGGGGACTTCTAGCAAAGCACAAAATAATTTAACACGAGAATCACACCCCTGTGTTCGTTCAAAATAAATGCCCCACTCTTATCAAAATAAATTCCCCTTGCATACCGGCATCGTTATCTTGGCACTGTGTAATATTAAATTAATGGGGCTATTCCCAACTTTTATCAAATAAAATTTTTCCCCTCATACCGGGGTTTAAAAATTTTTATAAAGTCCATTATACCCTTGGACTGTCATATTAAATTAATTAATTAATGAATGGGGAAAAACAAAATAAATCCTGTGTATATATAGAGATTTGTCCTGATAAGGACATTTGATATTTGTACAGGGATTGTTTATTTGGGTGAATGCAGTTTTAAAAAAAGAGAGGAAAATGTGGGACAATCTGTGCTTTCAAATTCATGTGCTATTATTTAGAAGTTCTCTTTCGGAGAAATTTATATTTTTACGTGTTTGTTTCACGTGCCCTAACAAGGGCATTTATTATTTTTACGTGTTTTTATTCACGGGAAGTAGCTTACATTCCATCTGCCGGGAAATAGCCGTACACCGTTCTCTTCCCTACATACAACACATCGACGTCCTCAAAATTTGCAATGTTGTTCAAAAAATTTGCAGCCGCTATGGTGGTGGTGGAGGTCGTAGATGGTGGTGGTGGCGGCGAGGGTATGTTTGCTGGCATGTCTTCTAGCGGGAACGGTTTCTCTCCCTCCCCCTCCTCCTCTACCTGGAACGTAGGTGGTGGTGACGGCGTTTTCGATAACGTTGTTGTTAACGCCGGAGGAGGAGGAGGGGTAGGGTTCACCGCTTCCCCCATCACTTTGCTCAGTGTCTCTAACCAATTCCGCTCATTCATGGTTGAATGAGCCGCCGTCAATACTTCTCTCACATTCTCCGCCATTCTTCTTTCTCGTCTGGTTGACTGTAAATGTCCGTCTTCATCATTCCTGACCGCTTCCTCCCAGCTTCTCAACTCCCGTAGCCAGAACGTTTTTATCGCTCGTAGCATTTCTCCCCTCTGCCGTCTTGATATATGTTTTCTTACGCCGCTCATCTTGCTCTCTGTTCTCTTCTCTGTGAAAAAATATTTTATGATAGAGCGTTGGCAGCGGGTGGCAGTATATATGTACTTCGCGCGGACCTCAGCGAAATCGTTCATGGAGAAAATTAAAAAAGATTTGGCGTGTGTTTCTTGGAATTTATAAAAGGTGTATCATTTTACAATCAGCATTAGTCCCCGTAGAATTTTTAGTTCTAATTCATCGCACATAAATGAGGCACTCGTATTAAAAATTTCAGCCGTATAGTCCCTTGTTTACGTCATAATTTTTAATTTTTAGTGGGTTTTCGAGCCGTCACGAAAATACAGAAAACCCGACACATTAAAAAATAATTAATTTTCTTCGTTAAAAATAGAGCAAGTCGATCCCATATTATTCGATACGAATACCCTGAAAATTGCAGTTCGTTTCGTTCATGAGAACTATAGAAAAATTAAGAAAAACACAGCCTTTATTTACGGTGAAAAAACACAAGCGATACCGTTTTTCCAAAGTCACGCGCTGTATAAGAACAGCTCTAGTCGTTGCGTATTATTAATACTAGCCAACGCTACAAAAGCGCGGACTGCATGCAGAGCAGTCTAGAGCTACTCTATAAGTTTCGTATGAAATCATTTCGTTGAAAACACCGTTTGTCATTGCAGAGTAGTGCCCCCTTATTCCATTAGGGAGCCAAGAGTTATCCTTTTATTTGCTCCTGATTTGACTATTTTTTACAGCGGCGGTAGGCCTTGTTTGGTAATCATAACCGAGGCTAATCATTATAATATTTTATTTTTATTCTCGTAGGAGTCCAGACTATTAATTGATGTACTCGGGCAGCGTGTAAAAATTAATTGCAGTATTTAATTAAATTTCCCAGGGTATTTTTTTCTGAAAAAAAAAAAAATAAGCCCAGACCAGATAGGGTTAATAATGAAAAATAGAATCTATCGCTCTATATATGTGTGTCGGGCAAGTATTTGAGTCATTCTTCATGATGGCCTCGCCGGGTAAAGAGCTGGCGTTCTTTCAAGTCACGTCTAAGGTCTTGCTTATTGTATACGAACATGAATTACACCTGATCGAGGAACACCCGATCGAGGTGAAATTAATTTTAACCCTGGCCGGGTGGACGCAATTTACACGGGTCTTACAAGCCCAAGAACCGGAAGTAGATTTTTTACCTGTCGGTGTGGGAGTGTACCTGCGAAGGTGTAGAGAGGATTCATTTTTCCCCCGATTAGAACAGTACGAGGGTGGCGGAATTGTACTTTGGCCAGCATTATGGGCGGGATTAAAAGCTATCATTGCCGAAGTGGACGATGCACTCTACCCGGAAGAAACCCAATCGATCATTACCCGTACGTTGACTCCGGGATGTACTATAATAATATACCCAGATCGCCTCGAGCTGATTGACGATGATTCGCGCTGTTGGTGTAGCCCGGAGCCCGCGCGTGTGACATTATCGCCCGAAGGGTGGACTACCTTGAAACGCGTGTTATTTGGTGATTTGGATGGACAGAGTATTTACCTGTATCAGGATGTATACATTTTTCGCGGCCCTTTTTTTGCCCGATTGATCTCTCTCAAACGAGACGGTGGATTTACGTTGGATCCCGATCTGTGGACGGCTTTACAACACATCGTTCCCGTGGTGGATAAAGTATTCTCTGCACCGCCACTCACAGAATAGGGCCTATAAATACCAGGGGAAGAGAGAGTGTGTATCATTTACCCTTGGACATTGAGAGAGCAAGCATGTCGCTATCACTACGTGCCATTTTGCCTCTTACACCGAGTCTGCGCCTATACGTGTATGCAGAAAAAATCAAACTGGTGCAAGACGATCTAGCTATTTACTGGACCCCCGCTGAAATGCTATGGAATCCGGTGACACTAGAGCGTGATGGGTGGAATAAGTTTAAACGGGTATTGCGCGGGGAATTGGATGGAGAGCTGATTCATCTGGATAATGCCATGTACGTCTATACCGTAGCACCCCACCGCATACGGATAGGTCGGTACAAAGATGCGCGCAGTATCACCCTAACTCTCTCTGTGTGGGCAGCCTTGAAGAAAATAATGCCTATTGTCGACCAATTAATGTCACCGGACGATCGAACACCTGAGCAATTAGCGTGGGTTCGGGCTATAGAAGAGGCGTTCGCTGAACCACATGAAAGACTACATAAGGCAGAATTTTGTTTCTGTAAACCTACAGCCGGGGAAGAAAAAAGGCCTATATGTAAACAATGCAGAGCGGCTAGAAGGTCAGTATCACCCTGGGAAGAGGTCGACTCACATGGGACGGGGGCGAACTCACCCCGGGAAGAAATCGACTCACCTGTGGCGAACGAAGAGATCGACTCACCTGTGACGGACGAAGGGAAAAAAGTGCATGATGCGGCAGTCGGAGAAAAGGGAGACGTCTATTAACAAAGTATTAACTGATTTGTATTACAACCCGACCAGTGCAGCTGCCTATAGTGGTGTGGGGGCATTGACTCGAGCGACCCAAGGTATTAGTCGAAGTGAAGTTCGAGACTGGTTAAAAACTCAAGATACCTACAGTTTGCATCGAGCTGCCCGACGTCATTTTCGCCGGAACCGAGTCATCGTGGGAGGAATCGACGCGCAATGGCAGTTGGATTTGGTGGACATGAGTCGATTTGCACCTCAAAATGATGGATACCGGTACCTATTGACGTGTATTGATATTTTATCCAAATATGCCTGGGTCCTGCCCGTTCGTACCAAAACAGGAGAGAATCTTATAGCAGCATTCCAGCAGATTTTCAAGACGGGACGCAAACCTCTTTATTTACAAACAGATGAAGGCACAGAATTTCTCAACCGACCCTTTCAAGCCTTTCTTAAGAAAAAGAAGGTATTTTTCTTTCATACGTACAACGAGACGAAAGCTTCGGTGGTGGAACGTTTCAATCGTACGTTCAAAGGACGTATGTATAAGTATTTTACAGCCAAGAATACCCGACGCTACCTGGATGTCTTACCTCAACTGGTGCAAGGCTACAATCGGGCTTATCATCGCAGTATCCAACGAGCGCCCCGGGATGTGACAGAACGCAACGAACATCAAGTACGTACTACGCTGTACTCATCATCCAGTCCACCCTTGACGGCCCCCCGTTACAAACGGGGAGATACGGTGCGGATCAGTAAAGTGAAAGGACAATTTGAGAAAGGATATTTACCCAACTGGAGTGACGAACACTTTGTCATCGTACGCCATAAACCACGACAACCCCACGTCTATGAACTGGAAGATCTACAAGGCGAGAGACTGCAAGGCACGTTTTACGAGACAGAATTACAACCCATAGTGAAAACACCGAAAGATTACTACACGGTGGAAAAGATTTTGAAAATGGAACGTCGACGGGGCATCCCCTATCATTTCGTCAAATGGCAAGGATGGCCTCGTTCCTTTAATTCCTGGGTGTCTGGCCGTGACATGAAACGCCTATAAATTCGAACTGCTAGTACCACCCGGCTTCAGTATAGATGGTGGTACCATGGATAGAGCACGGCTCCCCGTATTGTTACAATCTCGAAAAGGACAAGTGGGTACTCTCGTGTGTGTCATAGTGCTTGTGGGTACGCTATTTACAGGGGTGTTCTACGATTTGTCGACCGTGTTAGCCTTTTTGAACACGCCGCGTTCTCCATCATCATCATCATCACCCCCCATCACTTCGACGACCACGACACTGCCACCCAAGACGTCAAGAGTGCGCCACGTATCAACCCAGACGTTTCCATTCAACACGTCTACTACTACTACTACTCACCGACCATCTACTACTACTCCAGCCATCCCGTTACCTTTTACCCGCTACATCGAGCTATCCAAGACCACCTTCACGCCCCGTACTACTACTACTACGACTCCACTCCGTGATCTTCCATCAACCCTGAGCAGTGAACAGGAGCCTTTCACCTCATCACCCTCTAGTACCACCACCACCCACACGGTGCTCAACCTATTTGCAGTGG
>JAVTVY010050827.1:0-27146 GCA_036873755.1 Hanleya hanleyi
AGCCCGTGAGGTGAGAGAATGGTATCTCCCTGCCAGCCCGTGAGGTGAGAGAATGGTATCCCCTGCCAGCCCGTGAGGTGAGAGAATGGTATCCCCCTGCCAGCCCGTGAGGTGAGAGAATGGTATCCCCCTGTCAGCCCGCCAAGTATTAGTCAGACATGCAGAGAGAGGGAGGTGAGAGAATGGTATCTCCCTGCCAGCCCGTGAGGTGAGAGAATGGTATCCCCCTGCCAGCCCGTGAAGTGAGAGAATGGTATCCCCCTGTCAGCCCGCCAAGTATTAGTCAGACATGCAGAGAGAGGGATGTGAGAGAATTGCATCCCCCTGCGAGCCCGTGAGGTGAGAGAATGGTATCTCCCTGTCAGCCCGTGAGGTGAGAGAATGGTATCCCCCTGCCAGCCCGTCAGGTGAGAGAATGGTATCCCCCTGTCAGCCCGCCAAGTATTAGTCAGAAATGCAGAGAGAGGGAGGTGAGTGAATGGTATCCCCCTGTCAGCCCACCAAGTATTAGCCAGACATGCAGAGAGAGGGAGGTGAGAGGGTGGTATCCCCGTGCGAGCCCGTGAGGGTGAGAGAATGGTATCCCCCTGCTAGCCCATCAGGTATTAGTCCGACATACAGAGAGGGAGGTAGAGGAGAGAATGTTATCCCCCCCCTGCCAGCCCGCCAAGTATTAGTCAGACATGCAGAGAGGGAGGTGAGAGAATGGTATCCCCCTGTCAGCCCGCCAAGCATTAGTCAGACATACAGAGAGAGGGAGGTGAGAGAATGGTATCTCCCTGCCAACCCGTGAGGTGAGAGAATGGTATCCCCCTGCCAGCCCGTGAGGTGAGAGAATGGTATCCCCCTGTCAGCCCGCCAAGTATTAGTCAGACATGCAGAGAGAGGGAGGTGAGAGAATGGTATCACCCTGTCAGCCCACCAAGTATTAGTCAGACATACAGAGAGAGGGAGGTGAGAGAATGGTATCCCCTGCTAGCCCATGAGGTGAGAGAATTGTATCCCCCTGCCAGCCCGTGAGGTGAGAGAATGGTATCCCCCTGTCAGCCCGCCAAGCATTAGTCAGACATGCAGAGAGAGGGAGGTGAGAGAATGGTATCCCCCTGTTAGCCCGTGAGGTGAGAGAATGGTATCCCCCTGCCAGGCCGTGAGGTGAGAGAATGGTATCCCCCTGTCAGCCCGTGAGGTGAGAGAATGGTATCTCCCTGCCAGCCCGTGAGGTGAGAGAATGGTATCCCCCTGCCAGCCCGTGAGGTGAGAGAACGGTATCCCCCTGTCAGCCCGCCAAGTATTAGTCAGACATACAGAGAGAGGGAGGTGAGAGAATGGTATCCCCCTGCCAGCCTGCCAAGTATTAGTGAGACATGCAGGGAGAGGGAGGTGAGTGAATGGTATCCCCCGGTCAGCCCAACAAGTATTAGCGAGACATGCAGAGAGAGGGATGTGAGAGAATGGTTTTCCCCCTGTCAGCCCACCAAGTATTAGCCAGACATGCAGAGAGAGGGAGGTGAGAGAATGGTATCCCCGTGCGAGCCCGTGAGGTGAGAAAATGATATCCCCCCTGCTAGCCCGCCAAGTATTAGTCCGACATACAGAGAGAGGGAGGTGAGAGAATGGTATCCCCCTGTCAGCCCGCCAAGAATTAGTCAGACATGCAGAGAGAGGGAGGTGAGAGAATGGTATCCCCTGCCAGCCCGTGAGGTGAGAGAATGGTATCCCCCTGCCAGCCCGTGAGGTGAGAGAATGGTATCCCCCTGTCAGCCCGCCAAGTATTAGTCAGACATGCAGAGAGAGGGAGGTGAGAGAATGGTATCCCCCTGTCAGCCCACCAAGTCTTAGTCAGACATACAGAGAGAGGGAGGTGAGAGAATGGTATCCCCCTGTCAGCCCGCCAAGTATTAGTCAGACATGCAGAGAGAGGGAGGTGAGAGAATGGTATCCCCTGCCAGCCCATGAGGTGAGAAAATTGTATCCCCCTGCCAGCCCGTGAGGTGAGAGAATGGTATCCCCCCCCAATTTCAACATCGTAAACTATCCCTTTCTGGATAGTAATATTCCAGTGGGACCTGCATATGGCGTATAGATATCTCGCTTAGTCCTGTGTTAAATGTGATGATTTTAATCAACGTCACAAAACATTGTTGCAGAAACTTATAAAACAGGGCTATTCCACCAAGCGCCTCCACTCAAAGCTTCTCAAATTTGGCGATACATATCGCATGCTGATAGCAAAATACGAACGTAGCGTGCAAGATCTATGGCGCTACGTTTCGTAACTTGTGTCTAATTCCGCTTAACCCGGGGCTAGGGGCCGTATGAACCCATGTACTTCAAGATCCTCATGGTACTCATATGAACAGTCACAATCAGCGTGACTGAGATACATCTTTTTTTTTAGATGACGACTCTATAACGAATATTATGGATTAAGAATACTGATCAGCGATACGGATTTGATATTTCTGGAACATCATGATGTCTTGCCGGCATCATTGAAAACTGCTGACCGCTTCTCTCTTGCAGGAAACAAGCCTATGTTTATGTATACTATGATTGTCTTTTTGAATTTGGTGCTAATACTGTTATGTGGAAAATGGAATAGGTCTTTGGATTATGGACGCGGATATTCTCTAATGGACGACGGCTGGATTATGAATGACGGACTAGACGCTTGTAATGCAGAGAGAGGAAGGTGAGAGAATGGTATCCCCCTACCAGCCCGCGAAGTATTAGTCAGACGAATAGCACATTGTCATATACAAAAACCTTTCAATAACAATGCCACATTAAGTGTTTGATTAGAGACCTTAATTACATTTTTGACTCAATTCTGTTCAGTTTGGAATATAATTCGTTTGACAGCTTTTCATGCTCATATATTCATGACAACATCTGTGACATTGGGATTTTTCTCTGTCGTATGACATCTAAAAATAACTACTTTGCTTAAAGTAAAAGTAATTGATAGCTTGCTAACGACAGTTATCTTAAAAATATCCATCCATGTAAAATCGTAGCGTATTTATGTCAGCATTAATCGTGTTTGGGACATTGTATGAAATAATGCTCAACCGTATCTTCTAATCCAGTTGATGTACACGACGAACTTTTCCATAATCTTCAACCTTGTCTGCAGATAAAGGTTGCAGGGATCATATACAAAACCTTCGAAACGACTGCGTAATTGTAATGCTTACCTCCCCTATCCCTATGATTATTCTAACCGCCATGAGAAGCCATGGGCTGGCGTAAGCGCTGACCGGCGTGAGTAGAGTTAATATGGCGACTGGAAACATCCCCAGAGCGATGACCTTCTTAGCGCCGAATTTTTCACTTAGCCACCCGCCGGGAACTTGTGGGAACAGGTAACCCCAGAAGAATGAGCCTAGTAGGAGACCCTGGAGTTTCTTAGTCCACACAAAAGTACCTTGCTGCACCAAAAGTAAACAGTAAACAATTGAGCAATTATTTCATTTATTTTATTGCACGAATCAGAATAGGGCAATCTTTCTTTTGATCCGATATACTGTAAATTGTAACCCACACAGCTGAGAATCTTAACTTCCCATCATCATGATCATTGATAGCAGTAAAGTTATGTATTCAACTAAAAGTTATATCTGACGAAGGGTTATTAGGAGTTTCTACAAAAAGGACTATCTTCCATACCTCAGATTGGCTAATAGTGCCATTGGCTGCACGTGGCATGATGGGACATTGTTCGGTACCGTCACGTGGCGCTGTAGTGGTGGCAATCATATCGATGACGCCTCCGTTTCCTGTTGTGTTGTCGACATTGTAATGGATATACTCCACTGGACCTCCGTTGTATTCCAGGCGGGTGTCACTTCCAGTGTGGTTTACCATGCACACAATTGCCATACTTAGATTCACCCTCTGTGAGTAGAGATTGGCGAATCCAAAGAAACAGATTATCGCCAGAATAAACCTCTTGGAGGTCCACCATGGTACTGAAAATAATATGAAAAAATATTAATCAACTTTTCTTAAAATCAGTTTGTAACAAGTTACAAATAATTAGGGTTAATCTTAAATCGTGTTACGTTAATGTTTGAATTGGCATGAATCTCTACATGTTACTAATGCATCGAAAGCCATGAGTCTTTTTGACATGTATTTGGTTTCCTCGGAAAAGATCGGGGAATGGACTGGGTGGTTTGCCTCAGGTCGATGGGCATATAACCTTGCTGTGGGGTCATCATATCTTCAAAGGTTTCCCACGCCGACCGTGTGCGGCCGGGGTACATTTGTCTCATCATGTACGTCGGCTGAGAGGTATCTCTGGGGCTTTTAAACAAAACCAGCTAGTGGACAGGCAAATTGAGGTTCCAGGGCTCTTCGTTTTACTGAGCAAATTCTGAACAATGAAGATGGGGCTAAGTCGCCGATGATGACTGCAGTTGGCAAAGAGATGGGTTAGCCGAGCATCTGTTTCCGTCATGAGGTCATCAACGACGACCAAGATGTCCGGTTCGAAGTCGGTCTCGGTCTCATGAAGTTAACGTTGATAACCCCACACACGCCGCCTTCCTTTCTCTGTAACAACACACGACTCGGGTGATGGGCGAAAAAAATCATCCTGTTGGTTTGTTGAATGAGCTTCTCGACGAAATGCGTCTTGCCTGACCCCGTCGGACCCGAACGGATATTGCCACCGAGCGTCTATGGCTGGAGTTGTATACGCTGGCGTGATAACACGCTTTCGCAAATCTGATTCGAGCCAACGAGACGCTCGGGATGATCCGCTGGCGGTGGTTGGGTTCTGCCGCGGTGACGATGCGTCTGTACCCGGTGAGGTCCAATGGACGGCGTGGGGCTGGTGGCGTGTGGACTCGTGACTGGGACGGTGGTCGTTGTTAACGTACCCTTCTCCAATGACGCCTGACCTGCCGTCACGGACGGGAAATGTGTCGTCCTATGTCGGTTGAGTAGAGTGGCGGTCGCCACGTCTTAAAAGATACTCCATACACTCAAGAGGGCAAAGAGTGTGGTTAAAGCACCCGCTTGTATTTTTCGGGTTTGGAGTGTTAGCGGCAGACCCCTTCGCCCATGTCATTCTTCATAGGTTTCTGTATCTGAGAGTAGACTGAACTCTTACTCATGTGAAGAGTCTTTATATCCGTTCCATGTAGTTGCAAAGGACACACGAATTAAATAAACTAGGCCAGATGAGGTGATACGTCTTCCATTGGCGTAGTTCAGTCTTCAGATTTCCTTCTACACGGTAGTAGTCTGCTGTGGATTTCATCACGGGTTGTAACTTTACGTCGTAATATGTTCCTTTTAGAGATCCCCCTTGCAGATCTTTCAGTTGATACACTGTGGATTAACGGGTTAGGCGACCTGTGTTTTCATCGAGTTTTCGAATATGTTCTTGACTTCACTGATCCGTACTTGGTCACTACGATGGGATTGATATGGAGGTGAACGTTGCTGGTGATGGATGGGGTACAAGACGACCCTGGCCAGGTCGTTGTTGTGCTTTGTGACTTTGCTGAATGTCCCTCTGGATACTGCGGTGACGCCGACAAATTTCGGAAGTACATTGGTATATCGCCGTGTATTCTTGGCGTAAAATATTGTACATCGGTCATTTAGATGTCCAATTAAACCGTTCGACGACCGAGGCGTTTGTGTCGTTGTACGCGTGAAAGGCGAACACCTTGTACGTTTTCGGAAACCGTTGAAAGAGTCTTTTACTGAATTCTTTCCCTTCATCGCTTTGTAAGAATACGGGTTTGTGCCCGGTCTTGAAAATCTCATTGAAAGGCGAGGGGGAGAGAGAGAATTAGGGTTTAACGCCGCGCAATATAGCGACAATAAAACAAAAGTCTAAGTATTTCAAGAAAAACAAGTCAACAACCCAGAAATCCAGAAGTAATCAACACAACACACCAGAAACATGTACATACATTAAAACTTATGCAACAAACCAATTTCTTTCAAATAACCTAAAATGCAATCTTCTTTTACCCGACTAAAAAGATCTTCTAAAGTAGCTGCTTGATGAAAAGAATCTCTCACAATCTTAAAATCTATGCAGTCAATCAGTATATTTTTCATTGTGAGATCTTCGTGGCATGCAATACACCTTGGGGTTGGTTCCTTAAACAAAATTGTGTTGATGAGGTTCTCCACCGTTTCCGTCAGGATGAGTACGACCCATGCATATTTCGAGAGCATATCGATGCAATTCAAGATATTCCGGTTGCCGTCGTTGTGTCTAGCAAACGCACTCATGTTGACCGATTCGGCTTGCCAATGGCTAATCATGCGCCCGACGATGGTCATGATACTTGGAAAACGGTAACGGCAAACTCGGTGTATTGGGGGAATTAACCAGGCTTAGATTTGGAATCCCCTGGGATTTGGCAACTCGGTAGAGTGCGTTCACCCCGCTATACGTTACCTGACTGATACTGGACCGGTCCGAATCCTTTCTTGATAACTTCATCCGCAACTGTCTCGACCATGACCAACTCGTCGACTGAACGGTCGTTTTCAAGTAGCAATTCGTCAAAATCCGGGACGGCATGTTCAAAGGCGGGCCTTAGATCAGGATTGAGGGTGAAATACATGTCTATCCATTCAGCCGAGCCAGGAGAGCAAGGAAGGGTTGGCGGCGGACGTAGACGTCGTGACATACATGGATGATGTCCGTATGACTCTGAACTGTTTACACTCAAGCTCATACAACCCACACTTGGGTACGCAATCCAATTAGAACTGTATACTCTCTACTACTGATGACACGTGATGACACAATCACGTGACCTGTCTTCACCCCACACCCCAAGGTCATACAACCCACACTTACTCCACGCATGTTACCATCAATTGTCATACCACCCAGATTTACGCATCCCATCCAATCCCAAATGCGCTTTCTCTACTACTAATGACGTCACAGTCATGTGACCTATTCTTCTCTGGATACATCCAGAGGTCTGTGTTTATCGGCTACTGACGACATCATAGATGACTTCACAGTCATGTGTTTTGACACAATCCAAGCTGTCCAATGCACTCCCTGACCCCTATCCAAGGTCCAAGGTGAAAAGTCATGATTCCAATCTCAATATCACATCCACCACCATTTTCTATCACCACCACCCTATCTTCACCTCCGCACATGGTAAGAGATTAGGATTTTATATACTACTTATGAGGTAAAATATCACAACTGTCTAGAAATCACTGAAACATTGGCTTGTTTTAATGCGATTAGTAAGACAGAGATAGATACCCATTTGCAAATGCCTATTTAAATTCGGGACACTAAAATCTTCAAAACTGTACGGTTTTGAAATAATTCGAAAGCTACTATCGGGCATATTATTAATTTTTGTGTGGTATTGTCAATGTGAAAGCATTGCCGAATGCCTTATCTTGGTGCGACGTCGTGAACGCAATAAAGTAGTTTTGCGCCTTCAGGGCTGAAGATACCGATCTCGGAACGTCCGTGTTACACTTTACCACAGGTCCTTTCTTTCCTCTATGTTTTCAGAACATATCCCTTATATTACCATAAATACGCGAACTTCGGTTGGCGTCATTCGAACTTACTTGTCGGTGTCTTCTCGATATATGAGATGGATCATGGAATGTATTTACGTAGGATATATACGATATAGCACGTGCGTTGAAGTATCAACACATAAATCTAGTTACCTCCCCCATACAACATCCTCCGAATAACATTCATACAAATACGCTGGTGTATAGAATATATTTTTACGACTATGGCGACGAAAATCGAATGAACATTGTTAATGAAAACTCCCAGAATGTCAAGTGATCAATCATGGTAAATAATTATTTGCAAAACTTGCTCGTCTGGCTCAGGAGCCCCCGTTTTACACTACTACAACATACACGCAATAAACTTAGTCACTTATCGATACAAGCGGGAGCAGTGGTAGGGATTACAATTCCCCTGATTATCCGGAAAAGCCACAAACGTACACCGTGGTTGAAGGAAGAGCTGTGGTGATCCGCACGTGCGCTGGTGTTATGATTTGATCATGCTTTTATATTGCTGTATAAACAGGGAAGGAAGATGCAATCGTTTTCCGCATACTTTCAGGTCATTGGCAACACTTGTATACGGACAATCCGGAATCCAAGCAAGCACCTGTGCACGTAGATATGGTGTTCTATTTGTGCCAAGTTTCCGTCGCCTTTTCAAAACGCGACGTCGCCTTTTGAAACGCGACGTCGCGTTTTTAAAACACGACGTCGCCTTTTGGAAAACACGACGTCGCCTTTTAAAACGCGACGTCGCGTTTCTTTCCTATGTTTTTGCATTGTAAAACTCGACACAACGGAACTCGACGTCGCGTTTTTAAAAGGCGACGTCGCGTTTTCAAAAGGCGACGTCGCGTTTCAAAACGCGGCGCCTTTTGAAACGCGACGTCGCCTTTCGAAACGCGACGTCGCCTTTTGAAACGCGACGTCGCCTTTCGAAACGCGACGTCGCCTTTCGAAACGCGACGTCGCCTTTTGAAACGCGACGTCGTGTTTTGATAGTAGAACTGCGCATGTCTAGGGATCATTTATTTTCAAGAAATTGTGTTGTGACTATAGATACAATGCTTTAGTTAGACAAGACAAATGACATACATGTAGATATATGTAGAAGACTGTGTAAATGAAATGTGTGGTAGGAAACTTCGCTGTGCTTATATCCGTCTCAGAAATTAGGTCATGTATATCCATTGAGTATACGCACCCCTCAAGACAAGAACAAGCTGACATTATTAGTGCGCATAATGCATGTATTTAGACAATGTTTCCTCATTAGCTTTCAGTTACTTGTACAGCGACCAACTAATTTTTTTCAAGATAATCATCCTGTCCGTCCTCTAAACGTTTGTCAGGCTTTATTATTTTTATATTATTCACATTGTATCATTAATCTTGGGTGTAAAACTCGGCTGGCAGTGTCGTTTATTACTTGACTTTAAATTGCCATTTCACTATGCATTCAGTTATAGCACAATGCACTCATGGACTCACTAAGTGGAAGCTGTGCAGTTAGTGTCACCCATAGAGGACATTTAAATGTTGATTGATTAATTTATTTCAACTGGGTTAAAATGGTCCTCGGTGAAAACAGTTTCTACCTAGACCAACACATTTTCACTTGGCTGTAAATCTTTCACCACCAGGTGTAAAAATGGAAGCTGGATTGATCTGCATGGGTGGAAAACATTCCAGCCAGGTGCTTCTCAGGTTAATGATATTAAAAGTGACTTACCAAGTTGAGTAATACGTTATTGAATTTGAGCTTTGAACCCTTTGTATAGTTATTTATACGCTATGTAGCGGTTTTAAAATAATTGGGCACTCTATCGCAAAAAAAACAAATTCTCTTAGTTCAGATAGGTCAATGCTACCACCACCTATTTTTATCAAAAATAGGAAAATAAGCGTGTAACCATTCCCGGAGACGCCGCCACAAATTTAGGTTCGTTTATTCCAATCTCAGTTAAGAGTTTCTGCCCTTATTGCTTCGCTCTCCTATCAAAGTCTAGTTTCACGATAACGGTGACAACCTTGTAACCCACAGTTTTGCTGATAGAATTGGAACCCTCTACTATTGTGATTGTCTTATAATTCTCTGAGATGGTCAAGCGGATAGCTCTGGCTCACTAATAACAAATGCTCCCTAAACTTGCACATGCGCAGTTGAAAGACCAAAAGGCGACGTCGCGTTTCGAAAGGCGACGTCGCGTTTCGAAAGGCGACGTCGCGTTTCGAAAGGCGACGTCGCGTTTCGACGACGTCGCCTTTTGAAACGCGACGTCGCCTTTTGAAAACGCGACGTCGCCTTTTAAAAAACACGACGTCGCGTTTTAAAACGCGACGTCGCGTTTCTTTCCTATCTTTTAACATTGCCAAACAAGACGTGGGTGAAACACGACGTCGCCTTTTGAAAACGCGACGTCGAGTTCCGTTGTGTCGAGTTTTACAATGCAAAAACATAGGAAAGAAACGCGACGTCGCGTTTTAAAAGGCGACGTCGTGTTTTCCAAAAGGCGACGTCGTGTTTTAAAAACGCGACGTCGCGTTTCGAAACACGACGTCGCGTTTCAAAAGGCGACGTCGCGTTTCAAAAGGCGACGTCGCGTTTTGAATAGGCGACGGAAACTTGGCACAAATAGAACACCATACGTAGACGATATCTGAGTGGTTGCCGGGAGATGTAGCTTATGCCATCTGTTGCACTCTATACATGTATTGTTGTTATGTTACAATGCTAATAGATAGATGTTAGATAGTTTGAAATTTTGGCACGGCTACAATGTAGCCCAGCCGATAGAAACGGATGGTGTACGGTTCTACATTATTATCATCATCCCTAGTAATGGTGCGTCTATCGAATCGTGGTACGAAGGTACGAAAAAACAGGCCTGCATTATGGAGGATGCATAATTTACCGGGGAGCGTCCTTTAACCCTACCAGACCGGTGGGGGGTTAGGTATTCTAGGCGGAGTACAGTCATGTTCCCCCCCTGTCATGTTCCCCCCCTGTCCCATTCCCCCCCTGTCATATTCCCCCCTTATATTTACTTGTCCATATAGCTGTTGTGGGTTAAATATTTAGGTAATTTTTTCTTCCAGTAAAATAATGCCAAAAACCTTATCATTTCCACCTTATTATTTTACTGGAAGAAAAAATTACCTAAATATTTAACCCACAACAGCTATATGGACAAGTAAATATAAGGGGGGAATATGACAGGGGGGGGATATGTCCAGGGGGGGAACATGACAGGGGGGGGGGAATGACAGGGGGGGAATGGGACAGGGGGGGAACATGACAGGGGGCGAAAATGACCTACATTCAGGTTAGGCATTATTGTAGCTTATCCTATTGGGGTCATTTTGAGTCTATTTGCATGGTCGCTTTATGGCGGCCGTCTCTTAGTTCGATATACTCTTGGATTTATTAGGCAAAAACCTCCAGTTTAGAGAGTATAGTTCTCTCCAAACCTGTTTACTGGTCGCACAACTTCTGACTTTGTTAAATGTCATTTCGGCTGTCTCAGAGAAAAATTGAATAAAACATTCACAATAATTGGCAATAGCGTTCCCGTTGCTATGGACGCAACCAATATGGCGTCAGAACTACTCTCTGTGGAGTCACGTCCCTTCTCATATAATTTTCTTCAGCTTAGGGTTAATTCTCCGTCTTTAGAAACAAATGTGGAGAAAAATGTCCGAGCTGTGTTAGAAGATAGAAGCCGGACACTTTTGGCGACATTCTTAGCCTCCCTGTCGATAATACTTGTGACTTCTGAGCAATGTTCTAACAAACCGACAGAAAGTACACGGTACATATCCGTACAATGGGCCAAATGGGAACAAGAGCCCAAGGGGCTTCAATATACGCCTGTATATCTGGAATTACACTGGTCTGAATTTCTAGATTGTTGCCTTGATCCGAATTGGTAGCATAGCAATCCAGAGAAAGGCCTACGATTTTATGCTTCTGAGAATGTTACATCACATCTTATATTGAATGATAAACTAAAATGGGCTGAACTCTTGGTAACTAGGTGACCTTGAAACAAGAGTCGAGAGCTCACATAACCCACACTGAAATCGACAATAGTCAAACACAAGGAAATAGTAGTTTTCTTTCAAATGGATTCCTTTCAGGCGAGAAAATTTTCCATGAAGGTAGAAGGATGTGAAGAAAGTGATGAAGTAAACCTTTGTTCTTGAGTTAATAAACAGGTATAAAGTTCATAAAGGACCCCTCTCCCAGTTAAATTAGTAAATGTATGGTTTTTATTTCACAACAATTTAAGTAAATGTAGCCATTTCTTACATGTATCAAACATGAGACAACTCCACAGGACAAATGCCATATACATGTAGGGGAGACAAGTCTGAATATTCCAACCTAACACATATAGGCAGCTAAACTTGACTTTTGACAAATTGATCTCTCTTTGCAATGCGACTAAGCTATACCCAAAGTTTGGTATAAATCCATACCTTGAAACTAGAGATATCGCATGGACAACTGATGTTAATGGGTGAATGGACAGAATGCAACATCGCATTACATGATCTCGTCTTCGACAGGTATATGAAAATGTGACTTTTAATGATTTCTTGAGTTTGGGGTCACAGTGACCTTGATCTTTGACCCACATTTTGGTATGTAACACATCATGTCCCTCTAATGTATCTACTGGCACAAAAAAGGTTGTTTTTAAGGATTTCAAATTTTTGGGACCTTGACCTTTAATCTTGACCTACATTTTGGTACACGACACATTGTCTTCCCTCAATATCTCAATCATCTTCACAAGTCCAGGTAAATCCTAAATCCTTGGAGAGGGTTTACCTTGACATTTTTGGTCTTTCGAATGAGTTCTTGAGTCGACGCCTCCATTATACAATCTCGTACATTTCATCCACCGTGTTTGTTTTGAATAAGCATGTCAGTATCCCAAGCTTGCGGTTTTTGCTTTGACTTCCGATGTCGATTTCAACTTGACATCAAAGCAGTTGAGTCCGCAATGAAATTCAATCCTGTCATATCTCACACCTAGCAGCGGATTGGCCTAATCAACTGGCTTAGCGCGTTCACTGATTGGGTTGATTTAGAGGAAACCTCTTGATCTATTTATATCCAGAACTCATATGGGTAACTAACCAAGCCAGTGTATCGATCCTAACAGATCGATCGATACACTGGCTCGCGAGGATGTGTATCAATGGACACAATTTCATGATTTTGGGGGTCACAGTGACCTTGACCTTTGGCCTTGACCTACATTTTGGTATGTAACACATCGTGTCCCCCTCATGTATCTACGGACACAAAAAACAGTTATTTTTAATAATTTCCTGATTTTGGGGTCAGTGACCTTTGACCTTCGACCTTGACCTATATGTTGGTATGCGACACCTCTTTTCCACTCATAAAAAATTTGAAATTTTTAATGATTTCCTGATTTTTCCGTGACACTGACCTTTGACCTCTGACCTCGACCTACATTTTGTATGCAACACATCGTTCCCCCCTAGGGCATCCACTCACCAAAAATTAGAACTGTAGATAGAAAACTGTCAATGATCAATGATTTCCTGATTTTAGGCAACAGTGACCTTGACCTCTGACCCTGACCTCAATTTTGGTACGCGACACATCGTCTCCACCTAGCGTATCCACTCACAAAAAATTGCAACTGTGGATAGAAAACGTTCACAGATATAGACCGGACACGAACACTTCAGTGATTTCCTGTTTTTTAGGCCAGTGACTTTTGACCTCTGACCTTGACCTTCATTTTGGTACGCGACACATCGTCTCCCTGTAGGGTATCCACTCACCAAAAATTAAAACTGTAGATAGAAAACTGTCCCAGATATAGACCGGACACGAGGGACGGACGGACGGACGGACGGACAGACGGACGGAAACCGCCATCACATAATACGTCCGCCTTTTGGCGTGCGTATAAAAATGAAAAGTTAGCCCGTCAGAATAGAATTCCAAACAGAATTCATTGGTCGATAATATGTGGCATTATACATGTATAATGCCACATAATAGGAACCAGTTTTCGACCTGGGCCCATTGAGACATTTCCCGGAGTGCAGTAAGTATGGAATTACCAGTTTAGTGGGTCTAATCCTTGTCAGTTCGGAACAATTCACCAACAATCCGATAAACACACAAACAGACGGACACAGTTCAGGCAGATAGGTATAGCCGGGCATCATATACAACATTCTGTAGGCAACCGTTTCTTTCATATCAATACGTACACGACAGTATTTATTTGGTGTTGTGTATTCGCGAGAACAGGGTAAAATTGAAGTCTCAATGATACAACTAAGGAAACTTATTATTTCAGCTGTCATCTATCGACAAATCTTCACTTATTAAAATGGATTACAAAATGGATTAGCAAAAGCAAAATGTTAATCGTCAGATTTGCAGCAGTTTTAGTCATAAATCGTCTGTCAGTCAAGCATGAATATGCTATGATTTGAGCTGTTTCGAAGGAGACTGGCCAGAGGTATTGATACCATCAACAGTTTACTCTCCGGTAATTGGTGTTGATCTCAAGATGTTGCTCAAGTGTCCTGATGAACATGGCAATCGATCGACGAGTTGTCAAGATGACACAAGCTTGGCCAGCAGTCAGCATATCGCTACTCCACCACATGTCAAATGAACAGACAGCATTGTGTATGGTTGTACAACTTACACTGATCGATGCGGAAGTGTTACTTCACACTCAATCGGTTCTAAAAGGGATACATTTTCGCGCATTCATGGGAGGACAGAATGATAACAAGTCAATATACGTGCCCATCGTATGTGATGATGATCATTTTACACTGTTGATATTGTCGTTCCTAAGGTCTGACAGATAATTACCCTATTCATGTGGTTCTCCCAGGACGCCAACCATGGGAAATGTTCATTGCCGAGAATTGCTGTAGTCGCTACTTGCATTAAAATGATGCCATTCTTGCACTTACACATTACCATTCATGACTTGGCCAATGCCCATACTTAATACTACACCACAACTGCAATGTCCATATATCATTCATTTTAAGTACGTTCATGGTGTGCGTACATAAATTATTACACCATCCACCCTGGTCTGTATACTCCGACATTTAAGCAGAATCTCACCCTATACAAACAACAATTAAATGTAACATTGAAAGGGTGGTGGAAAACGCTGCCGGCATCCTGACAAGAAATCATATGACCCATGGAAAACTATACTCACTGCTTATTTCTAAAAACACCATAAGGACCAAAAGTGATCCGATCCCAGCCCAGAATAGGCAAGTTGCCTGTAAGACAGAAGCGGTCAACAGTTTTCAATGATGCCGGCGAGACATCATGATGCTCCAAAATATCAAATCCGTATCGCTGATCAGTAATCTTAATCCATATGGTTTTATTAAGGTAGTCACGCTTTGATTGTGATGTTCATATGAACACCATAGGGATCTCGAACTACATGTACATGGGTTCAAACGGCCCCTATCTGTAGGGTTAAGCGGAATCAGATACAAGTTATAAAACGTAA
Organism: Hanleya hanleyi; assembly: GCA_036873755.1. Classification (NCBI taxonomy): domain Eukaryota; kingdom Metazoa; phylum Mollusca; class Polyplacophora; order Lepidopleurida; family Hanleyidae; genus Hanleya; species Hanleya hanleyi. The sequence goes on from JAVTVY010050827.1 coordinate 15,105, forward strand.
CGCCATAGATCTTGCACGCTATACATTCGTATTTTGCTATCAGCATGCGATATGTGGTATAACTCTGTTTTATAAGTTTCTACAATAATGTTTGTGACCTTAATTAAAATCGTCGCATTTATCTCAAGATCTAGCAAATGCTATAGGCTTATGTATAAGCCATATTCAGGTCCCACTGGAATATTACTGTCCACAAAGGAATAGTTAACGATGTCGAAACTAATCATCTCTTTTGTTGTATACATGTAGTCGACGAAGGAAAGGTCAGCTTCATTTTTATCGAGATAAAGGTCTAAATATGATGTGCAATTAGCGTTATCTGTAGTTTCCTTCAAATCCGACGAAGGTGGGTATATATCCTTCACTGTATCATTTATATAGCGATTATCCTCAGCAAGAATATCTTCTATATAGCGTTTTGTGAATGAGAAGAAACGGGCTTTGAAATGATCGGATTTTGAAAGCGTCTGCATATAGTCGTATTCATAAGAGAATAGATATAGGTCACCCCAAAGGGGTTCATAATTAGTACCCATAGGCTGTTGATATATTGTGTTGCAAAATTATGTTATTAATGAAAAATTCAAGCAACTATATAAAAAAAAAAAGATCTAATGACATTTTTTTTAAAACTAATCTAAAACTGTACCCTGTGATGATTTGCTTTTATTGTATCTGTTCACGTGAACATCTTGAATGATATCATCACACGGCCCCTGGCACCGGCTTGACCGGTATCAGATATCATCACACGGCCCCTGGCACCGGCTTGACCGGTATCAGATATCATCACACGGCCCCTGGCACTGGCTTGACCGGTATCAGATATCATCACACGGCCCCTGGCACCGGCTTGACCGGTATCAGATATCATCACACGGCCCCTGGCACCGGCTTGACCGGTATCAGATATCATCACACGGCCCCTGGCACTGGCTTGACCGGTATCAGATATCATCACACGGCCCCTGGCACCGGCTTGACCGGTATCAGATATCATCACACGGCCCCTGGCACCGGCTTGACCGGTATCAGATATCATCACACGGCCCCTGGCACCGGCTTGACCGGTATCAGATATCATCACACGGCCCCTGGCACCGGCTTGACCGGGATCAGATACAAGTATTCCAGAGCGATGATTTAATAGACTATCAAGTCATCTGATGGATAATGATGAATTATGTGACTACTAGACAGACAACAAACAGTCTCAACGAGGGAGTATTAACGAGGGAGTATTTATAGAATGCAAGTTCTTATTCAGAACAAAAACCTGTGAGGCCCTTGTTGAATGGCTTAGTATAGCTCCGTCATTACACCTTGTTGAATGGCTATAGCTCCGTCATTACACCTTGTTGAATGGCTATAGCTCCGTCATTACACCTCCAATGTTTGGATGTAGACAAATAATATATACTTAATTGTGACCTTCTTGCAATATAGCAAAACTTCGACACGAGCAAGAGATTTACTGGGAATATGAATATTTTGGTTTTCCTATCAGCTGGTTCATCTGTATTTGCATAATATCCCGAAATATTCGAGACATCTCCAGATATGTTTTGATGTTAAAGTTTCTACCAATTATAACTGCACATCAGCGATAATTAATATTACTCGATTAACATGCAGAGTGACCATCCTATCAATTGATTTATAACTATCTATCCGTGCTTAAACGTGTTGCTGAATATTTCTGCATTTGCATATAATACATTTAAGCATAACGGCTTCATCTTGACTGCATATTGTTTGACATCATTAGAACGAGACGAGGTGTTTTTTGAAACTTCTTCCCAAATATGTTTGAAATCCTGGATTACAACTGAGCTGCAACAGGAAGAGAGGTTTTGAAAACACATTATCTGGGTGTTCATATTATTAATTTGGGACATTGAAAAGCTAAAACTACTGCTGCTTCAGAAACACTTACTGGGTTTGAAAATACCGCTTGCGTGTGTAGCTCAGTCGAGCCACTTTCATTGTTTGGCAATGCATCTTTCTCGCAATATACCATCTAATATTTAATGGCCATTAATCAATAATGGTTATTGAAATTTGTCTGGTAGTATGAACTTACAACCGGAGAATTATTGCTTTTTCAGTAATTAATACGTTGGATGTTGACAATTTTATGGTTACGGTTATTAACAAATTGATGGTAATAGCCATTAATAAGTGTAATTGCCATGCAACATCAAATTTCACTTAAACTGGGTTCGCGCAGATGAGTCCACCAGTTTTTATACGCAGTAAATTGTCACTGCACGGAACAGCGTGGTATCCCATTTTCTCAGTAGGCCTACTGTTCAGTTACAAACGGTACTGTTCAGTTAATTCATGTAATCAGTTACTGCACAGTTCCTCGCAGAAACTGAACCCTATTGCACAGTCACTTGTCTGTTGTTACTTGTGGTTCTCAACTGCACGGTAATTGCATGGTAACTCTAGAGTACTGTGCAAGACCTGTTCGGAACCGTTACGGAAAACACCTGATAAACCCTTTTAACCCTACCTGGCCTGGAAGGGTGGTTTTTTGCTGCTATGTCCGGAACGACAAACAATTGAGAGCTGAAACTTCTTGACTTTGTAGATTATCACATTGGGGTCATCTTGAGCCTATTTGCATGACCCCCTGAGCAGAGAATCAGAACAGGTAAATTCAAAATGGCGGCCATGTGGGGTATCAGAAAAGTGATGTTTTCGTCATATTTGTTCAAAAGTTTTGCTTTTCTGTATGGAAATGTGGGTAAAATCTATGTTATTTCATACCAGATTAGTATGTGCTAATTTATCATGCAGTTTTTGTGAAGAAAAAACAAAAATAAAAATTCGAAAATTCTGACCAAAAAATGGTCCAAAAATGCTCTTTTGAAAATGACGTCACAGTGACGTCATCATGTTTCTTGTAGAGCTTGACCCAATGATATAGTGTGGTAAGTTTCAGCCCCCAACCTTAGCGATAGCGAAAATGTATAGGCCACCAGGCTGCGGTACAGCTAAAATCGCCCAGGCCAGATAGGGTTAAGTAACTGATTGGTACGAAGGTGAAGCTGATCAGTACTGTAGTTGTCAACTGATTAGTACCGTGTGGTGTTCCTCATTTGTGGAACCTCACAGTAACCACACAGTTCCAACGCACTCACAAACTGAACTGTAAAGATCAATCAGAATTTGTATATGTACATTGTGTCCACGTGTTACCCTCGTAATGTATACCCATCTTACATCAAGAGTATTGTGATATGTGGAATGAACGCTGCCTATTCCAATAGCCCAACAGGTAGATTTAACCTTTCAAGATTCCTATTTCCAGCTGAAGGCGTAATTAGGAATGCCCTTGTCAGAAGAGCAGACGGGGAGAAGGTCGTCTATGTATATGGTGTACAGATATCGCCAGACAATTCCGATCGATTGCGTGTTATAGCCGTCAATACATGTATATATTGTAAACGCGCGAAACGAAAGCCAGGATGGCGAATGTTGCCGTTAAAACACCGTTGCTGTGGCGACACACACTTCTAGAATTTCTAGATTTTTTCTTGAATAATCAATTATTTAGTTTGAATTTGCTGTCTGTACAATTTGATATTCGGTGATCGCAGCTCATTTGTCCACAGTCACTTAGGTTCTAGAGCGAATGCGTTGATAAAAATATATGCTCATTTTCGTTGGTGAAATATATTCTATTGATACCGTCTTATGATTGAATCGGTAAAGTGAGCTCCAATAAGTATATGAATCTGTGCTCTCCAATGAGTATAGTGTACTGACTGATTATTCACTCAGTACAGTAAGCTGTTTAATAATCCAGTGATTACAGTGAGCTCTCAAATGATTCAATCAGCAGAATAATCTCTTTAATATTTCAATTTCAGTAAGGTGAAATTTAAAACAATTCAATCAGTACAGTGAACGCTCTAATTATCGTTTCAGTGCAGCAAGCTATCTAGAAATTGAATCACTACAGTGTGCTCTCCTATAATTGAATCACTGCAGTGGGCTCTCTAATAATTGAATCACTACAGTGGGCGCTCCAATAATTGAATCACTGCAGTGGGCTCTCCAATAATTGAATCACTACAGTGGGCTCTCCAATAATTGAATCACTGCAGTGGGCTCTCTAATAACTGAATCACTACAGTGGGCTCTCCAATAATAGAATCACTGCAGTGGGCTCTCCAATAATTGAATCACTGCAGTGGGCTCTCCAATAATTGAATCACTGCAGTGGGCTCTCCAATAATTTGATCACTGCAGTGGGCTCTCCAATAATTGAATCACTGCAGTGGGCTCTCCAATAATTGAATCACTGCAGTGGGCTCTCCAATAATTGAATCACTGCAGTGGGCTCTCCAATAATTGAATCACTGCAGTGGGCTCTCCAATAATTGAATCACTGCAGTGGGCGCTCCAATAATTGAATCACTGCAGTGGGCTCTCCAATAATTGAATCACTGCAGTGGGCTCTCCAATAATTGAATCACTGCAGTGGGCACACTGCAGTGGGCTCTCCAATAATTGAATCACTGCAGTGGGCTCTCCAATAATTGAATCACTGCAGTGGGCTATCCAATAATTGAATCACTGCAGTGGGCGCTCCAATAATTGAATCACTGCAGTGGGCTCTCCAATAATTGAATTACTGCAATGGGCGCTCCAATAATTGAATCACTGCAGTGGGCTCTCCAATAATTGAATCACTGCAGTGGGCTCTCCAATAATTGAATCACTGCAGTGGGCGCTCCAATAATTGAATCACTGCAGTGGGCTCTCCAATAATTGAATCACTGCAGTGGGCTCTCCAATAATTGAATCACTGCAGTGGGCTATCCAATAATTGAATCACTGCAGTGGGCGCTCCAATAATTGAATCACTGCAGTGGGCTCTCCAATAATTGAATCACTGCAGTGGGCTCTCCAATAATTGAATCACTGCAGTGGGCGCTCCAATAATTGAATCACTGCAGTGGGCTCTCCAATAATTGAATCACTGCAGTGGGCTCTCCAATAATTGAATCACTGCAGTGGGCGCTCCAATAATTGAATCACTGCAGTGGGCTCTCCAATAATTGAATCACTGCAGTGGGCTCTCCAATAATTGAATCACTGCAGTGGGCTATCCAATAATTGAATCACTGCAGTGGGCGCTCCAATAATTGAATCACTGCAGTGGGCTCTCCAATAATTGAATTACTGCAATGGGCGCTCCAATAATTGAATCACTGCAGTGGGCTCTCCAATAATTGAATCACTGCAGTGGGCTCTCCAATAATTGAATCACTGCAGTGGGCGCTCCAATAATTGAATCACTGCAGTGGGCTCTCCAATAATTGAATCACTGCAGTGGGGTCTCCAATAAATGAATCACTGCAGTGGGCGCTCCAATAATTGAATCACTGCAGTGGGCTCTCCAATAATTGAATCACTGCAGTGGGCTCTCCAATAATTGAATCACTGCAGTGGACTCTCTAATAATTGAATCACTACAGTGGGCTCTCCAATAATTGAATCACTGCAGTGGGCGCTCCAATAATTGAATCACTAGTCTACAGTGGGCTCTCCAGTAATTGAATCACTAGTCTACAGTGGGCCCTCCAATAATTTGATTGGTACAGCATCACGCTCTCTAATAATTCAATCGGTATAGAAAGCTCTCCACCATACACTCAAATTATTCAATATAATAATCTCTCTAATCATTCGATCAGCAGTGACAAATCTTATTATTCGAGCAATACAGTCGAAAGCAGTAAGGGGTAGTAATTTGATCAAATTATTAATTAAATGGTAATATGGCAAGAAAAAAAAGAGCAAAAAAAAAAAGCACAAGGTTGTCTGATGTTTATGTAAAATATATACACATATATACAGGACAGAGAATCGATAATCCCCGCCATGCTTGCGGTATCGCCCTTGTATTGACCTTCCTGGTATACTCCTTCTATGCAGTTATTCTCTCCATATCACGTAATTTTATGAGAATGTATATTTCCGCAAACCACAGGACATATCCGCTCATAAATTCCCAGTAGTGATTTAAAATTTCGCAGTGTCAATCTGGCTGGTGTAGATTTTACTATAAATGGACTTATGTCAAATGATCCGTGTTTCGCTATACCGTATCGTCAAGGTCGTTTGCGTCATACTATCTCGTCATGAGGTTTCCTGGAATACTGTGCACCCATTTACTTATTTATAAATTCAACAGTCTTTGTCAGACTCAATTGATACAGTGCTTTTGTTTCATCCCACAAGTTTACGTTGTAGTATGTCGATCTAAGAAAGACAGATCTATAAAATTTATCCATGCCTACGTGCGAATTATTTTTCCGGGGAATCGATACCTTGTCTGGCTGCAATTATTTTTCCGGTCTATTTCACACGAGCTAAATCCCTGGGTATATTATGTAGTACTTATTTATATGGAGGTCTTGTGTAACATTGGTTGCACGTATACATGCGAGCATAATAATAATAAAACATTGTTTTCATGACCCATCACGGAGACAAAGAAGGACATAAACTGTATATCATCAGCAATAAATGAGGGTTAGTAATCAGGAAATATAAAAGCATAATTGAAACTGAATATTTGAAATATCTCATACAGATCAATATTCTAAAATTGTTATAATGCACGATTAGGACGAACAGTGATACCGTCACCGCGGCTTACCTTCATTAACATCTAGGTCTTCAAAATGAGGTTTCTCCATCTTTGTCAAGGACCCCCCGCCGTGCTCGGTGTCCTCTTCGAATTCTTCCTCCAACTTATGCGGTTAAAATCGTTATTTGAAAAAGACGACTGGGGTCAAGGTGGTCAGCATGCAGAGAGCGATAACAGATATCCTCACGTCAACTAAACGGACATCCACAGCTCTGGCTGTTTTCACAATGTAAATTCTCTGTAGTATTTGCAATTCAGAAATATCCAGTGTGCTTATTTACATTCTGTGTCGAAATCGTCGCAGGGTTTTTTTCACCAGGTATACAGAAATAAAGTCTCGGTCAGCATTTCAGCTCAGCCCCTTGAATCAAGCTGAATACATTTTCTCGTTGAACGTGTCGCTTATAATAGAATAATATCACAAATCTTTTCAGATGTCCCCAACATACAGCAATTGTTTGGGAATTCACCTGTAACCGGCTCGCTCCATATGAATATCGACCCACGTGGCGGATACGTGTGCCTGATTAATTCATATTCCTCTTCGACTCGCGGTCATTTCAAGGGCGCGTGTTTATTGGTTTATAACGTCCGATACTTCCCATCAATTCGATAATGTCGGCAAGTATCCGTGTGACAAATAAATGTGAGAGCTAATGGAGATATCAGAGAACAATGCCTGAACGCAGTCAGATTCAGCGTTACAAAATCATGATATATGATGATTTACGCAACAAATGTAGTAGCGATGATTCTCGGTGTATTGCTGATTCCGCTGACATAAGGTCATAGGCTTAACGGTGAAATCTACAATTTATTACACTATACCACCATGCACAATCCAATCGAGAAATGACGAAATTTGTTACTCATCTTACAAATAAAGGAATAATATGACGAGATAATGTATTTCACATGAAGCAAATCACATCGACAGTTGCGTTTCGTCCAATGCTACATCACCAATACGTGGGTGGACAGCTCGCCATGTGCGTGGGAAACACGTGTTGAGTCGTATTCGATTTTCATCGGGAACCTTCGCTAGGCCCGTTTTTACCCCTCGGCCAACTTTGGCCTAGGGGTATTGTCGTCATCATGTATGGCTGTCCGTCCGTCCATACGTCCGTACGTCCGTCCGTCCGTTACCGCGATATCACAGAACCGTTTCATGCATGGCAACCAAACTTGTTACATCTATTTATCTTCACGTAAATCAGAAGCCTATCGAAAATGAGTCATCTCGGACAATATTTTGCAGAGTTATGCCCCTTTTTACAAATAAAAATCCATTTATGATTTATTATTGTGATAATTTCAGAACCGTTCCATATACAACATCCTAACGTGATACAGTTGTTTCTCTTGACCTGAACTAGATGCCTATCGAAAATGAGTCGTGTCAGAAAGTATTTTGCAGAGTTATGCCCCTTGTCTAATAAAATCCACTAATTCCTATGTTAAGTTTGCATATAATTTCTATATCATGTTTGTATACTATCACATTTATTTATTGATTGGATGACTGATTTATTGATTTATTCTCTTACACAATGCGAAGAATGCCTGCAAATCTGTTTTGAAAATGACACTAGATGCCTATCGAAAATGAGTCGTGTCAGAAAGTATTTTGCAGAGTTATGCCCCTTGTCTAACAAAATCCACTAATTCCTATGTTAAGTTTGCATATTATTTCTATATCATGTTAGTATACTATCACATTTATTTATTGATTGGATGACTGATTTATTGATTTATTCTCTTAGACAATGCGAAGAATGCTTGCAAATCTGTTTTATCAGTAATTATAATAAACAAAATTTATTCACAACATGATTTGTAGTTTTACTTTTTTGTTTTGCTAACAACCTAACCTAACAACACTTTTTAGTTGCCACACGTCATTTTATATTCCCACCGCTTAAATGTTTCCCCAAATTTGGCTCTCTTCTAATGATTTCCATTTCAGCAATTTTAGTTGTGTTTACCAAGATATGACAAACGTATATCTATAGTGTATGTATTTATTCCAGAAACAAATTAATTTAAGGGGAGGAAAACTTTTTTTTTTTTCAAAGAAAGTACACTTACAATACCAGGGGTAAATATTTCTTCCCACAAGCCAATCAATTGGTAGAGACACCCTTACATTATAATAGCTGGGGTTCAGAGCCGAGGGGTTTCGATAGCGCAGCTTCATGTTTTTTATATATTCACTTGCTCGAAAATAACATGTGAATTTAGCGTGCGTATTGCGGAATGAAGGAGTGTTATAAATGGCCAGCAAAATCAAGCTACATCAAATTACTTTTCAATAATTTAGTATCTATTGATCATATGGCCATTCAAGGTAATAAACCCATTTTCCCACATAATTTCATAGTGCTTTAATTCTCATTAAATGGATGACCATAAAGGTGATAAACCCATTAATTGATTCACGCATTGATCAATGCGGTTACTCTGATTAAAATCGTAGCAGTAAAACATCAGTAAATCCTTGATTACTAATAACACCAGTATTGGCAAACCTGTTGTAATTGCAGTTAAAGAAGTTAACTAGCTGGTCATTAGCCTAAACTTGTCATTGTTAACCAATAGTTATACCGGTCCAATCCGGTTCTAGGTGCCAGATGACCACACGGACAGCTCAAATAAAAGCGAGGCTGAGATACAAATCAACACATGGATCTTTGTGGCTCTTGTGATGGTTTTAGATAATGCAGTATTGGCCCGTATGGAGGTATGACTTCTTGATAGTATGCCGGCTTCTTTTCCCACCAACGTTATGTGTTGCGTTCAAATGTCACCTGTATATGGTGAGATTCTACTGGTGGGCGTTTCGTCCCCGAGGTTTGCCCTGTGTACAAATCATCGTGATTGTAGTTTGCGACTGTGAGTAGCATGGTGGAGAATGAAGAGCGCGGTCGGCATCGATCGGGCCTCACTAACGTCTGAATAAGAATTTGCATTATCTAATAATTTTCTTCTAATTATTTTCTGCTATCTAACGATCACTTAATTCATCGCTTTCGATCAGATGACTTGATAGAGATATCATTCATTGGATGATTCTTTGATTATAGAGTTTGCTTGAATTTCTCATTAAAAATATCTATGTGAAATTTGACAACACAATATATCAACAGCATATAGGTATTCCATTAGGTACTAATTGTGCACTCCTGTTGGCTGACCTATATATGTTCTCTTATGAATATGACTATTTGCAGGCGCTTCCAAAAACCGATCAATTCAAAGCCCGTTCCTTCTTACTCACCAAACGCTATATAGACGATCTTCTCGCTGTGGATAATCGCTATATAAATGACGCAGTGACGGAAAACTACAGATAGCCCTACCGGCACATCATATTTAGACCTATATCTCTATAAAAAAAAATCTCAACGACTTTATGACAAAAGAGATTTCGTCATCGTAAACTATCCCTTTCTGGATAGTAATATTCCAGTGGGACCTGCATATTGCGTATACATATCTCGCCTAGTAGCATTTGCTAGATCCTGTGTTAAATGTGACGATTTTAATCAACGTCACAAACATTATCGCAGACACTTATAAAACAGGGCTATATCACCAAGCGTCTAAGTAGTGGTTATAGGGCAACTAAAGCCACCATCCACCCGGATGTAACTATGACGTCACAACTGGATGGTTTTGTAACGAGGCTTTTGATTGGTTGAATTGTAAGTGTGAGGTTGAATTTGATTGGTTGAGGTGTGGTCCCTGTTGTAAAGCAAGATGGTGGGTGTCGGCCTGGATGGTTTTGTAACGAGGCTTTTGATTGGTTGAATTGTAAGTGTGAGGTTGAATTTGATTGGTTGAGGTGTGGTCCCTGTTGTAAAGCAAGATGGTGGGTGTCGGCCCTGTTGTAAAGCAAGATGGCGGCTTGGTTCGGGCATGTTCGGGCATGTTCGGGCAAAAAAAAAGTTCCGGCAAAAAAAAAAAAAAAAAATGTATTCATGCGCGGTGATGCGGTTTGGCCGTGGTTTTGGCGGTGATTCGGTCTCGGGAAAAAGCTTCCGCGGAGAAAAAGTAGTCCCTAGATAAAATGGTCCGATGGGGTCAGTGAGGTATCAAAGTGAAGCTTAGGTGAAGGGGCATCTAATGGGTTGGGTGTGGGGTTGACATATCGGCCTTCTGCGCATGCGCGGCGGCCGAAGGGTATGAAAATAGCCTTTTTGGATCTAGGGGAGCCCCTAAGGGTCCGATGGGGTCGAGTGAGGTATCAAATTGAAGGTTAGGTGAAGGGGCATCTGATGGGCTGGGCGCGGGGTTGAACTATCGGCATTCTGCGCATGCGCGGAGGCAAAAGGGTATGAAAATAGCCTTTTTGGAGCTAGGAGATTGACTACTGGTCCAGTGGGGTCGAGTGAGGTATCGATGTGAAGCATTCGTGAAGGGGCATCTGATGGGCTGGGGGTGGGGTTGAAATATCGGCATTCTGCGCATGCGCGGTGGCCCAAGGGTATGGAAATAGCGGTTTTGGAGCTAGGGGAGTCCTAATGGGCCAATGGAGTCGTATGAGGTATCAAAGTGAAGCATTCGTGAAGGGGCATCTGATGGACTGGGCGTGGGGTTGAAATATCGGCATTCTGCGCATGCGTGGTGGCCCAAGGGTATGGAAATAGACGTTTTGGAGCTAGGGGAGCCCCTAATGGTCCAATGGGGTCGAGTGAGGTATCAAAGTGAAGCATTCGTGAAGGGGCATCTGATGGGCTGGATATAAGGGTTACGAACTATCGGCATTCTGCGCATGCGCGGTGGCCCAAGGGTATGGAAATAGCCGTGTTGGGAGCTAGGGCAGCCCTAATGGACCAATGGGGTCCGAGTAAAGGGTATCAAAGAAGTGAAGCTTATGTGAAGGGCATCTGAAGAGAGGGCATCTGGATGGTTTTGTAACGAGGCTTTTGATTGGTTGAATTGTAAGTGATGTGAGGTTGAATTTGATTGGTTGAGTGTAGTCCCTGTTGTAAAAAGCAAGATGGTGGGTGTCGGCCCTGTTGTAAAGCAAGATGGCGGCGTGGTTCGGGCATGTTCGGGCATGTTCGGGCAAAAAAAAAGTTCCGGCAAAAAAAAAAAAAAAAAAATGTATTCATGCGCGGTGATGCGGTTTGGCCGTGGTTTTGGCGGTGATTCAGTCTCGGGAAAAAGCTTCCGCGGAGAAAAAGTAGTCCCTAGATAAAATGGTCCGATGGGGTCGAGTGAGGTATCAAAGTGAAGGTTAGGTGAAGGAGCATCTAATGGGCTGGGTGTGGGGTTGAAATATCGTCATTCTGCGCATGCGCGGCGGCCGAAGGGTATGAAAATAGCCTTTTTGGATCTAGGGGAGCCCCTAAGGGTCCGATGGG